>VYZP01049986.1:1421-25352 GCA_013400635.1 Hypocryptadius cinnamomeus
TTTTTTTTTTTTATGAGGGGCAGTTTATTGTGAGTATCTCTTCTAAGTTTTTGCAGCTGGCAAATTGGGTTTATATCTGAACTTGAGGCTTTATCTGGCCTGGGAGGGGGTGGGAAAGGTTCCATAGACAAAGAATAGGGAGTTTATTCTGGGCATTTGCAAGTTTTTCCTGGGGATTTAAATTATTTGTAGATCTAAACCTCAGATTCAGCTGCCCTGTGGAAGGGGATTTGTCTTCTCTGTTTTCACTCCATCCCCAGAATTTTGAGTACAGTAGCATAAGCTTTCAAAATACTGCACTGAATAGTCTCAGTCTTAAAAGGCTCTATTTCAAAGTGTGGTTGGCTAAGTCTAGACAAGTGGCTTAACCCCATTCAACTCCAACACACCATATGTTTCTAACTCACTTAAAACTTGCATTTAGAAGTTAAGCTCTACCCTCCTGGGGTCTGGGCCGGTGCTTCCAGCCCATGTCCTGACATGCCAGCTTGCCAAGGACTTGCACTGAGTTGGCAGAGTACTGGCACCTCCCAGTCATCCTGAGCTTGCATGAACACTGCTGTGGCCAGTCAAACTTCTGTAAACGGACTCTAGCATCAGTCCTCTCATTAGCCTTGATCACATGTAAAAGAGGCTAAAATTCACATTTTCACACTCAGAGGCTTTAGTCAGCTTTATAAATTCTATTTGATGTGCTTTCCAGCTGGGTTTGTATATATCGTAAAAGCCTTTTTCCCCTTGTCCAATTAATCAGAGCTAAATCTAACATGCAGAAGAACTTATTTCCAAAATTCTTACTCCCTTGATGAACCTCTGTGCTTGGTAAGAAAAAGCCAGGTTCTTGCCACTGCTTTCCTGGTGAATGTGCTGAGAGTGACTGGGGAACCAGTAGCTTGTTTCCCTCTCTGACTTTTCAGGTTCTTGAGGGAGAAGCACACATCCTCTCCTCCCAGTGTCTCACCAGTGGTCTCTGACAATGCAGTATGCAAACATCCTGGTCCATGTAGCCAGAAAGAAGGGAGGACTTAACTTGATGTAAATTTAGTTTTCCAACAATTGTCTTGACCTCTTATTTGAGAGGCAAGAGAAGTGGATGGGGTGTGTGTGCCACAGAGGTGCTTCTCCCTTTCCTGATGTAGGCAGGTGTCTGTTGCTGGAGCTAATGTAGCACTTTGTGTGGATACAAAGCCGTGGCCCTCCCTAGATGACAGCTGGTGGTGGGGAGGAGCTGAG
Source organism: Hypocryptadius cinnamomeus (assembly GCA_013400635.1). Lineage (NCBI taxonomy): Eukaryota > Metazoa > Chordata > Aves > Passeriformes > Zosteropidae > Hypocryptadius > Hypocryptadius cinnamomeus. The sequence goes on from VYZP01049986.1 coordinate 2,655, forward strand.
GTCTTCATGATGTGGGTGCAAACTCAACAGACAAGAAAATAGTGAATTTGAACTTCTATGTAGACCTATCTACTGCCAGTTTCTCATCACCCAAATGAAGGGAAGCGTTTATGCCCCGTTCCACTACTGTTGGTTTAGTGAGTGTGTGTGAGAGAGCAAGGGACTGCACACCTGGAAGGAAGCAACTCGGTTGGAGGGTGGAAAACCCACATGCCAACAATGTTTCGTGAGTCATGGCAAAGGTACAGTCAGTGGGCAGGAGAAAGAACCATAAGAGCTGCAGCTCATCTGTGATTATGTTATTACAGATGCTGATCAAATGAGGGAGAGTTTAATTCCTTTATTAATGCACCTACACTGGTACTTAGTGATACCATCTGCCTCAGAGCCCTTTCCCAGCTGTAAAACACAGTTACGTCTACAGGAATAATTAGGAAATGGCCTGAAAACAAATTTTTTACACTGTAACATTTATAACCTGGATAAAAGTTCAGTGAGTGCCTGCATGTATACTAAATGAGCAGTGGAAAGTAGATTTTTAGGAGTCAAAATAGCTGTTGAGCAAAGTAGATTATGCAGTATTTGATCGTGTATTTTCTAGTCTTTCTGAATGTCTGCCCCTGTACCTTGTAATGTGGATGTTATTTTCTGCAAATGCAAACTTTTCTTACAGTTTTCTCCTATCTATAGGAATGCAAAATGAACTCCAAATATATGGAAACTTTCTATTACCTCCATGGACCAAAAAGCAGATGTTAGTCTTGAGTTGGTGGAGGTGAACAGCCAAATAAAGTTCAGCCAATTTTATTGGGAAATGAGGAAAATCAAGTAGAATATTTTCCACCATTAAATTACCTTGCTTCTCCATCGTGCTACTGGTATTAAAAATATAGATTTGCTATGGATGCCAGCAAAATATTTCATCTTGTAGAAAGAAGAGCATTGTAAGGGAAACTGCAAAATAATTTACGTTCTGGTTTTCCAAGGTCTTTCCAAGGTCTTTATTGGGGGAAAAAAAAGGCAAAAAAAAGCAAAGTGTAGTTGGTAAAATAGCTTGGAGAGAAGTTTTTTTTGTGGGAAAGGGTTTTCACAAGACTTAACAACAGCTTAAGGATGGAAAGGGCTTTTCATGAGTATTTACCTACCCCTTGTAGTTTTGTGAAAGGTATGGCTATTCCATCACTTAAATAACTTATCCTGAAGAGCTTTTAATTGGGGTACAGTTTTGATTGCAGTGCTTCAAATAACTCAGGAGTGTCAGGTATGGCTTTTGGTTGAGCCTTCTTGCTCAAACAAGAAGGGCCAAGGCCATCTGTGTTTCTGATAATTGTTTCAGCTCAGCTGAGCTCTTTGTGAATTACCAGGAATGGCTTAAGTGTACTTTTGGATTCTACCTATAAAGAAGCAACTTCTGATGAAACTGGGTCAGGTTTCCTTGACCTCTTTCTCTTAGCTTGCTCTGCCCTCTATTGAGGTGAAATTAGGCCATTTGTATATTTCCATCTAGTGATTTGTGTTTTCTTACAGGCTGGAGTTTTTATGTACTGTTAGCATGAAACCATTTGCTTCAGTGAAATATGATTTCAGTGGTTTTGGTTCACTTTGGGATGTTTTGGTTCCAGTCTGACATTAAAGAGCATCCATTTGGAAGTGTTGAGTTTTTGGAAATGGAAGCTCCCTTTCTAGCCCTACGATAACTCCAGGATCCCAAGATACCTGGGTGTGTTCCTATGACATTCATCATTTAATGCTTCCCTGTAAGGCATCTGAGCTGTGATGGTAGCCATAAAGTTTGTAAAGTATTTCTTATTGGAATATAAATAAGAAATATTTGCTCCTCATTCAGTAACATTCCCTGTTGGAGCTCTGTTTTCCAGTTATGTGGAATTCAAGCAAAACCATAACTTTCCTAGCAAATGTGGCTGCATTCAAAAGGGGTTCTGAGGGGCAGTTTCTTGCTGTTCCTTAATGCGTGAACTTGTAATATTTGAACTTGTAAGCTGTATCTCCTTGGACAAGGAGAAAGGTAGGGATAAAAGGAATATTTGTTGCATTCTGAATATGACATATCAGTCCAAAAGAATTTTGAATCAGCCCGTGCTGGTTATTTAAGAGTGTGCACCCTTTCAGAAACTTTTAGTTTTAAGAACAAAAATATTCCATGTTAGAAAATAAAACATTAAAAGTGCATATAGAAGAAATGCAAGTCTTTGAAGAAGAATATAGTATAAATTCATCCCACAGCTTTACCCGAGCTGCACAGAAGTGCAGCTTTAGCCTCTACTGCTGTTCTGCATGCAGGACATCATGAATATGGAGTGTAGAATGTTAACTTGAGCACTGGCTATTTGCATCTAACAGTGGGTTGCAAGTGTTAAGGCATTGAACTATTTCGTTCATGTTTCTCTTTATTTTAAAATAGCAAAACTTTTTTTTTTTTGTTCAAAGCGAATCGGCGTGTACTTGATTCCACACTTATATATGTACTAGTTGGGAAAGTTTATGAGTGCACATTTTGCTGTTAGCAATGTAACCAAAACTAAAAACCTTAGCAAATCCAGCTAAACTTTCATTTATTTATGGATTGACTAGATAATATTTCTCCCTTCGATCCATTCTGAAAGCAGAATTCACACTTGACTGTCTCTTCAAAGCCTTTGAATCGCACTTCTTTCTGTGTGCAGAGTACAGTTGACTCCTTTTTAAAATATTAAATAGTCCTACTGCTTCAGATACCTGACTAAAGACCTTGATGTTGTGCTTTGTAATCCCACGGTACCCAAACAGGACTGGTCTGTGCACTGAGCCAAACCAAACGTTTGAGTGTAGCAAATCACAGGGGTAATAACCTTGTCTCAAGGTTAGTTATCAGGTCATTGCCCTTGCTCTGAGCTGTTTTGGGTGAGATGCAAGTTGGGTTGGTCCTATGACAAGCAATGCATTGGATGCAGGGTCAGCTGCTCTGCTGAAGAAACAGCAGAAAGGAAGTGGCAGAGGAAAGAAACTTTTCATAAATTTGAGCTAGACATATGGGGATAAAATAGCTACTCAAAAGGGTTTGTATAATTTTTGCCGTTGTTGAGGATCAGGGTTTTTTTGTATGGAGAATAAAATCTTGTCTTTGAAAAACATTTCTTCCCACTGAAAAAAAACTTTTTTTTTTTTTTTTTTTTTTTTTTGTTTTCCCTAGTAAAAAAAAAAATAATTTCATATTCCAAAATATTAAGAGCATTAATTACAAGAAAAGCATTTCTTATGTAAATACTTACTAGAAAATATTTTGTCTTTGCCAGGATTTTTTTAGGTCCCCAGCCTTATCTCAGTGCCTACAGTAGAAGCTGAGACCTCTGTTTCACCCAGCCTCTTTCTGGCTCAGCGTAAAGCAGAGTTGCTCAAGCTATTGATATTTTCCACATGGTAAAGGCAGGAATTTTTCTTTTCATCCCATAAAAAACGTTTTCTAATACTGGATGGAAAGACCTTCTAATACTTTGAATGGATGCTATCCCCAGTAAGATAAACCTTCTATCTAAAATATTTTCCATCTCAGATTTTACTCTGATGGAAAGATATTGAGTGATTATTTCCATGCATTTGAGTACCAGGGTGAAAAATAATGTTGCTACAAGCTCTTCAGGATTTTGAAATACAAAGGTGATATTGTTCAGGTTAGGGTTGGTTTTTTTGGTTCTTTTATAATGTCTTCAGATGAAAAGTGTGGGTCAGAAAGAATCTGGAAGGTTATATACATCAACACCTCACCAAGACATCAAGCATGTGGAATTCAATATTGCAGTGATTATGCTTGAAATAATGCTCAAAAGAATTCTCCTCAGCTACCTGAACAAGTGCACATATATCAGGTAGTCACAGGTCTTCAGAAAACAAACAAAAAAGTCCACCAAATAATCCCTTCTTGAGTTGGTCTATTTCCTGTAATTTTCTAACTAGCATACAGTAGCCAAATTCTGTGGTCTAGACTGGTTTGTTCTGCAATATTTTTTTTCTTAGGGATTTACAAACCACAGAGAGTTGGAATGGATCAGAATAAATATTTGCTCATGCACCTACTGATTAGAGCTTTCAAAGCCCCCAGTCTTGTTACAACACACGTGTGAACGTTAGCGTTCATATAGGTTAGGCAAATATAGGGGGTTTTCTCTCTACCCAATTCTCTCCTCCTCAATTTCAGTTTCATGGAGACAACACTTTAAATGTGGTGCATTTTTCTTTTGGTTTCTCTCAGAGTTTTCTGCCTGGCAATTATCTGAGACCCAGAGAGCACATTTTTCAGTATCCTTTTTATCCCTCTCCCTTAATATCAAGCATATTATTACTCATCTTGGAGCACTTCATCACTGCTGTTTCTGAGTTGGAGATTTCTCCAAGTATGATAGCAGCTGCACCTAATAACATCAATTATATAACACTGAGGTTCCTGTTCTCCTATTTTGACTGGAGGAAGTTCTTCACTAGGACATGCCATATAATTAATTGCCTTTTTCTCTGCAAGAAAACATTATAAAAGCTTTAGTCTTGCTGTGTCTATGAGAGAATAGCCATAAAAAGATTCACTTGTTGAAGCCACAACCCCACTTGTTAGGGTGGTTTAATGTGCAGGAGTGAAAAAGATTTAGTAAATTTGCATTAAAAAAGTCTGGTGTTTTTCAACTCTCCCCACTGTCTATATGTTTGTAAAAAGTGTGGTTTGATGTGCCAACCTGATCCAAACTTTCTTACGGTTGATGGTTTTCTTATTAAAACACAAATAAAAACTGAGTAGGTATGGCAGCTATCTCCATGGAGTCTCATTAATACTGTCAGATACATAGCATTACCCTCCTGCTGTAACTTAAAAAAAAAGTCTTTAAAGGACTTAGGGAAAAAAAAGTAATTTTTTTAACCAATGTGCCTAAAGTCGTAAACTAAAATAAATAGTCACAAACTAAGTCATAAACTGAGTCATAAACTAAAATCTGTGTCTGGGTAATTTAGTTGTTGACAACATTAAAAACACTTCAGGCACAACAAAAGATAAAAGATGTATTTTAAGAAGAAATTTGTTGTAGGCATTTATTTAAATAGATTTCTCTATGTATATTTATGTATACTCAAATTTGAAAGAGTTTTGATGTTTTTCTCCAAGGTTGGCATGCGACCAGTCAAGGCAAGAGAGGAGGGCATTACTAAGAGAGAAGAGCGGAAAAATAAAATCAGTGGTGACAAGGCTGGATTGGGTGGGGCACAGAAATGCTGGGATAGCCAAACAGCCAGGACATGATTGCAAGGAGTGAAGATGCAGAAGCCAAATGTCTAAAAATTAATTTGTGGGCAAGCAGCTCTGCTGAAAATTTTAACACATTCTCTTTTTTTTCATTTTAAATTCTGTCTTCAGGAACCTGAAAACTTCCAGAAAAAGGGCAAGATAAACTGAAAGCCAGAAATGCCAACATACCAGGTTGTTTTTTAAACCAGTGAAGTTTATTAATTTCCTATTTGTTTACTCAAGATCTTTTGGAGTCAATTTATGTGTTATTACTTTAAGAACATTTGTAGACAGCTTTTGATTTTTAAATGTCTAGAGTCCAAAGATTGCTTTGGTGTTTGGTGAAAGTGAAGGGGGTGGGGAGAAAGGGAAGGAAAAAAAAAAGTAGTACTTGGCAGAGTCTGTCCCTTTTCCTGCTGGATGTTTTTCAGGTGAACTACCCAGCTATGCTACTGTATGTAAGTCAGGCCAACTATGTGGAACTAAGGATTATTCCACAAATCCCCTTTTAATAGTTCTTTTAATGGTGCTTTTCCTCAAGTCTTACTTTTTCCCTAGGATTTCCTACCCTGACTGGGAGTCTCCCATCATTCCCACAGCATTGCATCTCCCTGGCTTTCACCCGGGCTGGGTACTGTGCTCTGCAGCTGGGAACAGGAGCCGTGTCCCCCGCAGGCCCAGCGCGGGGCTGCCGCCGCTGATGGCTTTATCAGATGGACAGAGACATTCCAAGTATGCTTCTGGTCACTGTGGGATATGGGAATATAAAAAATAATGAAAAAGGAAAGCTTAGACCAAAGCTGTTAGTCAAACCAGGCTTTTTTGTCAAGGCTTTTTTTTCCCTTAATTTCTTTTCTTAAAGAGTGAAATTCTTTACTCCTAAGCAGATTGTTAAAGCTGTGTGATGTCATTTTCTTTTATTTTTTAAGGCTGTGTTTTGAGCAGCTGAAAGCTGCAGGTTAGGTAAAACTATTAATGACCATTTTTTGACCTCTGCTCCAACCGCCCACAGCGGCTGCAAATTTTTAAACGTCTGATGGCTGCTTGGCTCTCCGCAGCATCATTATGTTGGTTGACAGCAGATGAGGTTTCAGAGGTAAAAAAGTCACTTCCCAAATTGCACCCTGCTGGCATGGCCAGTAGACAGATTAAAAAATGGGAGTTCAGTGGCACGGTAGGGCAGGAGAACTCGGTTTTTATGAGCAAGGCATGCCAAGAGTTCCCTCTGGTTCTCTTTGGCTGCATGCATGGTGGGGGCAAATGATGACATAGGGCTAGTGTGGGGAGAGTGCTTTGCAAGATGTTATTGCCTCAGAAGGAGGAACGCTTACTTCACATTGCTGTAAGAGCTGTAAAATATTCTGGGATTTCTGGGAGGGGGGTTTAAGTTTTCATGGTTGCTGCTCTTGAGCACTTCCCAGATTTGTTGGGGTTGTGCAGTGAGTGGCTCCACAGCCCTCTTGCCTTTGCTGGAGAAGGCTGTGGAAGTGGGGAGACTTTCCTTTGCCTTCCTCCATCCTTCTTTGCCCATCCTCTCTCTTTGCCAGCTTCCTGGGCCTGAGAGAGTATTGCCTGAACCTTCAGGGAACCAGGACAGAAGGACAGGGAGGAAGGAGTGATAAATAAGAAGGGTGGCAAGAGAAATAGTGGGTTTAGCAAAGGTACTCTGGTATTTCTGTGTAGATCAATGTCTTCCAAGGTGCTGTTTCTTCCAGTTGGCACAGGGAGTTGTCCTAATGCTGTGGTAGTATTCAGTCCCAGTGGTGGTTGAGAATCTCCCATCCCAGTGACATATTGGAACCCCTTCATCTGGATCAGTGTGCCAAGCAAGCACATAGTGAATGGATGCACTCAGGGGAGGTTCACTTACAAGCTGTGCTGCTCCTTGGACAAATATACATAGCTGGGAGTAATAGTCTTTAAAACACTTGTTTCTTCAGGCACTTCATGCATTTGCTGTCCTCAGTCTTCAGAGCTGTAGCATCTTCTTGCCTTGACTGTCACAAAGAGTGTTTGCTTTGTAGTCATGTTAAAGGTTGGGAATTCGTGGAGTCTTCAGACCATGATTTTACTCTTTTTATCCCTGTGGCCACTTTCTGCCCTTCTTAGGGGCAGTGCTTCCTCCTTTCTTGTATCTTCTGTTCTCTGGTTCATGCCAAGTCTGGTGTCCTTCATGCTGTCTCACAGAATGCCCTACCCGTTGCCCAAAGCCCATGCTCTTTGGTGGTCTTTTGGCTAGATGCTGCTTAATTCAGTAATTTGAAATTGGAGCCCTGTGTAAAATACTAAATACTGAACAATAAGTGAGGCAACAGCATTTTGTGGTATCAGCTGGAGTCATAAGTCATGTAAACAATGGCCATGCCCTTACAGTGGTGGTGTAGTCTCCAGGTCAGCCTGAAAACCTCTGGAGCAGGGCTGAATTCTTCTGTGTATCTGAGTCTTGAGTGCTGGATTAAAGTTTTCCAAAAATTTATAAAACCATAAGCGCTCTGGACAGTATTTGTATTGGGAGTGATTGCACTGTGCTATGGAGATATCTTTCTCAGCTGGGCTATTAAATGAAAAGCTGAAACCTGTCTGTGATGCCAAGAGATGGGTGCTCAACAAAATGAAAGCTTGCAACTTAAATTGCAAACATTCATCTGCTGCCTGCTTTCCTACTGGCTGCTGGTTGATTCACAGTCATACCTACAAACATAAAACCTCACCTGCAAGAAAAGCAGGGAGGGTAATGCCCATAAATTAAAAAAACTTCCCCACTTTGTACAACCTGTATTTTGAAATTTAGCTCGAACTTGCAAGTGAATTGGTCTGTCCTGCTTTAAATTCCTGCAGAAGGACAGATAATTTTGAGAGATGGTGTGAGATGACTATGCCATTTAAAAAATTCTGAAAATATTTCCAGACCCAGTCGGTGCACCCAGGGCAGCTGTGCTTCCAGGGAGCTGCGTGCCAGTGGCCGTGCCAGCAGGAAATGCAGCGTGACCTGTGGCGAACTTGGAGAGTGGGAAACGCTGTGAGAAGGTTTCTGTGGGCAGCTCTGAGTGTCCCAAGCAGTTACTGTGTGGGTATGGACACAGGAGCCAATGCTAAGCCAAGGAAGCAAGCAGGAGCAGTAGGAGAATTCTCTTCCCACCATGTGCACAGCTGCAGAGCACTTCTGATCGTGTCTCTGCGCCGACGGGCTGACAGCATCGGCTTCTCCCCTCCTGCAAGCTGGCTGTGCACGCATGAAGCCTGGCTGTGAAATAGAAATGCTGTTTGAAAAGCATAATATTATTTTAATCACAAATTATTTGGAAATGCGATACAGAAATAGCTTCAGATCACTTCTTCCAGAGGGGTGTTTTTGCAGTCAGAGTCTTTATCAGCTTCTCAGTAGGAACTGCATTAATATTGCCACAAAAATGCAAACAGTAGTGCCTTTGATAAAGCAGTTTGGCATCTCTTAAGCAAAAAGCTGTTTTGTTTTCCTAAGATACAACACTGTTTGCAGTGCAGGGGCCTGCCATATGTGCCAGCATATGGAAAGAAAACACCAGCTTTGTTAACATTTGTGTTGGGAAGCTGTGGGGAAAGAACGAAGGAGGCGGCTGTGGAAGCAGTTGCAAAGTGATCTCTGTTATTGCAAGGGGGATAGCCCAGGAAGCCCAAAAGTGAGTGTTGGTGGCAGAGGTGCTGGTAGCCTGCAGTCAGCCTCCTGGCTTAGCAGCCCCTGAACACTTTGCCAAGGGCTCTCCTTCTCCTCAGTTTTGCTTTAGCTTTTCCCATCATGTGCTAGAGCAAGGCTGGTCTCCACTGCTGCCTCTTCCCATTGCAGGGTGGAAAGGCTTTACTAGCCATACAGTAAGCATCTTTGTGAAAATGTGAAAATGCCTTTTTAGTACTTTCTGGTGTCCCATGGGTATTATGTATTTGATTAGGGCATTATTTTGATTTTTAGACTGCCTTTGGTTCAAGAATCCTGAAAAGAAGATGTTATACAAATATTTTAATCTGATTTTTTTTTAAGCCAATTCTAGCTTGATTCCCAGCACAGAGAAACAAAGAAGAGCTCAGTTGCATTTTTCATCCAAAAGTAAAAACTCCTCCTCCTTTGAAGCTCTTGTGTAGAGTGTTATATTTCGAGAGAGATTTGCTATTGTTTAAATTTAATCTCCGTAATTACGTTGGGATTGGATTAATGATGGGTTATTTTCTGAGTCATTATTTTCTGGCACACACAAGCTATTGAGCATAAAGCTAGGTCTTCACTGGCTGTAAACTGGCATCACTCCACCAAAGCCAGTGGAATAATTCCGTTTTATATTGTGTCGGCCCAGATGTGATATCAGAGCTGTTTTGAAGAAAGCATCCTTTTGGAGTTTGTTGGCTTTGAATCTTCATATTATTGTAAAAGTGTCTAGGCATTAACTTAAAACTGCATTACATTTATGGTTGCACAGCTGGTTGTTGTGTCTAACCCACCTCAGCTGGACCCAGAGGGATCAGCAAATGGTGCAATGCCAGACTGAACCATAGGCATCTTGACTTTTTTTTATGTTTAAAAGCTGCCTTTTATCCCTGTGGATGTGGGACAAGTTCATCAGGGAGGTCCGGCAAACATGCCAGACCTTTTACGTGCTCTTATCCATGAGAACAAACCTTGCTCGGTTTGTTTGGGATACTGTACTGAAAATCCAGGGGAGATGTCTGAGAAGCAGAGGGACTGCTTCTTTTTGGAATTAGTTATTTTTGCTCATTCTGTTTTTCAGAAATGGGTGAAGAAGGTGGGGGGGGAGGGGAATTTGGGAAGATCTGGCACGTTGAAAAGCAGCAGGAGCTGTAGGCAGTGGACTTGATGTAGGTGATGAATCCCTCATCATGACTAGGGTAAAAGAAAGAAACAGTCATTTTTTAGGAGATTCTGGGGGGTTGTGTAGAGTTGCTGTGATCACAGAAGGTAGTTGAAGTTGCTGGGCTGAGACCAAGGTGGGAAGAAATTATCTATCTCCCCACCTCTTGTGCATGTTGGGCAGGGAAGGGTTTGCTTTCAGACCTTGTATTTTAATGTCTCATCTGAGTTTCTTCACTTTTAAAGAATTGTCCTTCTCACCACCTGTGAAATGGCTTGTTAATAAATCATAGTTTTGAGAAGGAGAAGGTTTTGCTTTCTTTTGGGACTTTACAATAAAGAGAAAGTGATCAGTTCTGTCCGTAAGCAGTCGCGGATTTAGGATGTCGCTGCGGTGGGATGGAACACTAATCTCTTTATCTTGGTGCCCAAGTGACAGTGGCACACATTGTATATATGAAAGTGTGAAAAACAGGCAGCAGTGATCCTTTTTGGAGGCATCCTCACTACTTTCTGGAGTCATCTGTTTTTGTTGTTGACCTGCTCTTGAACCTGCAAGTCCACCTAGAGCAACGTAACTTCTGTTTCCTTGTTAAACAGCAGCAAGTACCTGTAAAGCCCTTTAGTCTTTTCTCCTTCCTATTTGAAGATATCAAACTGGTACATTGTGCTCTTTGGGTTGTACTCTGCAGTTTTTAAAACAGTGTTTAGGAAATGCTGCTTATTTTAGGAAGAAATGTCAGCTTTAATCTTTAACAGTAACAATGCTTCTGCAGTTGTGATCATCTGTCAGAGATGTGGGACTGTTTGGGAGACTTGGTATCTTTTTTTAGATTGACCTGATGGATTTGGAAAACACAAACAAGCCTTCAGGCACACTGTGGGCATCTCTTCAGAGTAAAAAGAATGTGCTGCAGACCCCATCCATGTAGATCCACTGTGAAACAGAAGGCAAATTGTGAGACCCGAATGAAGACTGAGTCTTGCTCTAAAGCTGGACATCCCTCAGACTGGGTGTACAAACCCCCACATTCTTACTCTCTGTTGCTTCAAAAGAAGCAACTAGGAACTGTGGACCAAGATCAAGAAGGGAGGATTTAAGCTTACATGAATTTTGTTCTGTGCAAGCTATTGTCTGCCAGTATTGGAGAAATTCTGGTGATGCCACTGTAAGTTCACAGCAGTAGATCAGTCACATATGTACATGGTCCATTTATTAGAGGGGACTGTTGGAGCTTTAGTAATGCTTAAAGCATTTGAGGCATAATAAACTGCTTCATTGCTCCAGATGTGATAAATGCTGTTGACTTACAGCAGAAATTGGTGATGTAATACAGAGGAATTGCCTTTGTGCTGATTATGTAGATGTGGTGGTGAATCTCCTGTTAGCAATTCTAGTTTTCAGATGTTTTCTCATTTTATTTGGGAGTGGGTCACATGTGAAGGCTGAGAAGAAATAAATAGGAACTACTTACATTTGTTCTCAAACTGAATTCAGGAACAGTTATGCAAAACTCACTTTGCATAAGCAGGTTGTGAATCCTGGCTACTTTTCCTGGAGCATGTGGCCCTGCAAAACCAAGTCACTATTAAAGATCTTGATGTGCAAAAGATTTTTCAGTAGTTTCAGCTTTGCTGGGGTCAGGACAGATGCAGAATGTCCTAAATAGTCCTGTCTTATTAATTTGCAACCCCACTCCTTCCCTATGCCCTCCAAGGCACATTGTCATGGAAATAAAAATTGTTTATATAGGAAATTTATTTTTTAAAAATTACTTCTGGAGCTCTAGGTTAGTATTTTTGGCTTTATTTTTTTAGGATTTGAACTAGAAATTTTCTTAAGCCAGTATTTTAATTCTCACCTGAGCACTTGACCTAACACTTTTCTCAGCAGCTGAGAACTGGAGAAAATCACCAGATATCATGATACTTGGTGCTGCTGTTCTAAGTGAAAATTGTGTTTCCTCAGGAAAGACTCTTGACCTGTTATTTCTGCATAATGGTTTGATTTAGATCCAAAAAGAAATGCTTAAAATTCCAATGCAGAAGGAGAATTTATTTCCATGGCTGTCATTAGACTTATGTTTCCTTTGGTCCAAGGTGTGTGCTACCCAGTCAAATGGAAGTAGGATGGTATTGTTGCCAAAATAGATGTGTTAATTTCTCAATTAATTTTTTTTTTCTGTGCAGTGTTTTTAAAGTAACAAGTATTGTAAGCAGCACACTATTTTTAAACCCGGGACATTTTGTGCTGAAATTGGCTATTGCAACACTGGGTTAGAATTAGAATACACAAAATTCAAAACCACAGTAACCCTAATTTTGCCATTCTTGCCTTTTTAACTGCTCAACAATAGTGCTGTGTTTGTATAGTATTTAAAAATATTTGTTGAGGGGAATGTAAAGAGCTACTGGCAGGCTTCTCTGTTAACTCTTTCTGCACACTCTGGCAGTCTGCTCAGAAACAGGCTCTAGTGAAAACTCAGGGGTGAGTCCAATGTCCAGAGCTCACACCTTCTTTTGCATTGCAAGCAAAGGAGCAGCCACCAGCCAGGATGGGGGCAGACCCCCATGGTGGAGTGGGCAGTCCCTCTGGCTCGTGATGGGCTAAAATCTGTTTGACATCTCCTTTCCCAACTTGCCCTGATATGTGCAGGCCTGGATTTGTAACTTCCAAGGACTTACTCCAGCAAAAGGATAGTAAAGTTTGGGATAATACAGTCTGACCATAAATATGAATTTTATAGGCTGTAGTTCATGCCTTGACCTCACAAAGACTGGTTCTGCCTGGCTTGATCCTAACGTTCCAGCCAGCACTCTGGGAAAAGGTTATGGGGGCCCAACACCACTCAGGGCTTCTACCTTCCAACCTGCCCCAGCTGTGAGCTGCCTGATTTTCCCTGCAAGAGCTTTGCACAGTTGGGACATTCTTATGTCCATCGTCAGACGGAAATTAGCTTTGGATTTCACATCACCGGTCAGACTGACCCAAATGTATTCATGTGGAAAAAATAATAACGGCAAAGCGGCTTGAGAAATGATTTCTGCTTTTTGCTGTTGCCTTGCATTTTGGTGTATGCTGTCTGTATTTTGAATACAAGCTCATCCGATGCATTGTAATGCAATAGCAATCCAGACTGGGTAATCCTGGGAACGAGCAGCTTGAATCTTGCCTTTCCAAATTTTACTGTTCTAAAACTTGACTTCTTTGTTAAAAATGAAGAGTTTCCAGGGGGCAAAAAGCCCCCAGAGAAGGACCGTTGGCATTTTATATTTTTAAACTGTCTTGCTGAATGAAAACAGTTGATTATTAGCTTGATGGGGTGACAATGAGTATATAGAACTTAAATATCTCACCACTCCCACAAAGAAAAAAAAATCCACCCTCCATTGTATCATGGGAAGATACATAGCCAGAAAAACTTTCCAACTCATTAAACTTTTATACTTGCTTCATGCAAGCTTAATGTAGGCTTTTTTCCATCCTGTGATGTTGTTGGGCTGCTTCTGAACTGATCCCAGTGGAGGAGGATGCCATCAGCTTAGCAGTATTTCTTTCTTATAACAGAAACCTGCCTTTCTTATAACAGAATGAGCTGAATTGCTTAATCTGAAGGATTAAAAAAAGATTTCCTTGTTTGTGTGTTTTGGGTTGTTTATTCTGCCAAACCTGATAATGAAATCAGTCTGAATGTTTCCCCTGTAATCAGTTTAGTCAGCTTCTGTGATTGTGTCGCGTATTTGGACAAGGACAGGGATAAAGGAAGAAAGTTTGAAAAAAACAGGAAAATACTATTGTGAATATATCAGGCAAGTTATAAACTGGGAAAGGGTAATTGGAGTCAAGTATCATACCTGCTGCTACTTGTCATGCTCTGTGGTTGTTGTTTTGGTGGGCTTTTCTTCCTCTTGTGACTCGTGTTTGATGTTTTAGGAGAGGAGTATGGGAAAATACTGATTTAAAGTACTAGAATTTGGTTATATCACTTTTAAACTGCACATTTTGTGGTGATCAGTGCAGGTCAGGCCACTGTAGCTCGCTTGAGGTCAGAAAGGAACAACAAAAAGTGATGTTTGAGCTCTGTGCTGTGTGGGACAACTCCAGGCTGTCTCATGCACAAGGAGAGACCATATTGCATCTTGATGTGGGGCAAGAGCTGGCAGGAAGCATCAATGACTCCTTTGCTGTCTCTGGTGTAATTTTAGCTTTCTGACACCCTGATGGAGTTCTGTTGCTTATCCTGGTTGTGTCCTTCCCCTTGCTCTTCCTGCTTCTCCTTTATCATCCTCAGCCACGAGCCTGGGGAAAAGCCGCCTCACTGCACCTCGCCTGTAGGTCAGCTCATCCCTGTGATAGCACGGAAGGGGGTGTGGGTTTCAGCTGGTCACTGCACCCATGAGGGAGGATGTAGCGAGTTCTAATTTGAGAACTGTTGCTTCATTTGTGTGCCTCTCCAAACCCATGGATTTAGACATTCCCTCACCATTAATTACATCCTCTCATCTTTTAGCAGCGAATAAACGGGCCAAGCTGGGCACATCCTGCTGCAAGCAGCCCAACGCCATTTCTCGTTGGTTGGCTGCTTACAAGTTTCTCAAAGTATCTCCTCTCTTTTGGGAAGTGCGTCCTGTGGGACTCTCCTCAGGATGGGGATTGATTGGGCAGCTCAGGTCCTGTCTCAGAGGGCACAAATGCAGGCGACACCAACCACGCCAGCATTGCCTGAGTTGATCCCCATTAAACACAGGGGCAGGTGCTCCAAAGGGAAGCCGAGATCACCCATAACCAATAGCCAGAGAGGTAATTCCTGGTGGCACTGGAATTGAGTGTGTTACCATAATTCACCTCGGTGCAATCTCTGATGGAGATGCTGGGTGTCACAACCTCATTTCTGGAAGCCATAGGGCCCAATCACCCTCCTTTGTCTGTTGTTTGACATACGAGCTGCTCAGACAGATGCAGTGCAAGACTAACGAAATTGGCAGCGGTGTCTGACTCTGACAGCAGTTGGAGAATTTGCCTGTTTGCCTTGTGGCAGCCCTTAACACAGCTTTCCCCAGTGTGGTGTCCCACAGAACGCTTGGCAGCAGTCATGCAGAGGTGAAAAGATTTCCAGGTGAACTTCAAAGAGAAGGATGTGACTAACTGTCTCACAGGGAGCCAGGACGTGGACCCAGCCAGATGAGGCAGCTCACATGGAAGGGCTGCCAAAAGAAAGGGAAAGGACGGACGAAACTGTGACTGGAGAATGAGGAGGAACAGGCAATTGAGCGAGGTAGAGGAGAGAGTCTCCATGGGCTGTTTGCAGCAGCTGGGAGTCGTCTGTTCTTCAGGGAGGTAACCTGTGGGTAAAGTGCTGAACCTCAGGCACGCTGGCTGTCATTCCTGGCTCTGCAGCAAGCCTCCGCTGCCTGTCCTTGGACAAGTCACTTTCCTGGTGACTCAGTATCCCAGCTGGAGAACAGGCATTGCTGCTTACCTCATGGGGATGTTGTGAGAGTAGGCTCGTGGACGCCTTTGCAGTCTGATGTATTAAATTTGGTGGGGGGGGACAACAAAAAGTGACCACAAAGACAAACATTAAAAGGGATCTGTTCTTCCTGTGCTGCCTGTGCACGTAATCGTGTCCCTAATGATAATGTAATGGTGACTTATTCATCACTGACATACACTCCTTCAGTTCCACTGGTGGGAACCATTTTTTGTTTTTACTTTTTGTCCCCTCAGGCTTGCAAAGATGTAATTTTGTATGTTTATATAATATGTTAATGTTTGAAGCAATTTCTAGTAGAAAATTAGAAAAAATAACAAACAATTAATCAAAGTCAGACTAAACTGAGATGTAATCGAGTAATACAAGAGTGGGACTGAAAGCAGAGTTTGCAAAGGGAGCCTCAAACAGAGAAAATGCAAATCCTGAGGCCTAAAGAAGGACGAATTCTGCTTTGTGTCTGTCTTAAATCCTATGCCTAAGAGTACCCAAGGAGGTCTAAGACCACAAACTGAAAGTGGCCACTCTTCAGCTCTTTACTTCTAAAATAAGCTTCTGCAAAGGAGGGGGAGCTCTGGTTGACTTTAACCCTCAAAATAAATGTCATGTTAATCGTATTCACTCACAAGGAGTTCCAATGGCTAGTGTACAATCCTGGGAGCCAGAAAACAGGACGTGTTAGGGCACTTAGGGAATTGGTTGACCTGGTGCTATCACTTACTGTCTGTGCCTGTGTGTGCTAAAGCAAAATGGAACTACATGTCTCCTTGCTTGGAAGAGAGCTATGAGACTTAGGGAAATGCTGTAAAGAACCTGGAGAGCCACAGGTGGAAAATGCTGGGAGTGATCACAAGCTTCAGAGTTTTACACAGGAGCAAAATGCATGGTCATATTTCACCTGTCAAAGCTGGCTTTTCTTTAAAAAGTAGGAAATCCAAAAGGAATTGGCTAGAGAGGAGGAACATTCATCTTCACTTAGTACTGTATTTGAAAAGCTTTAATTGCATAAGTTTTGCTGACACTCACCAGGTCTATCTTTGCAGAAAAAAACAAGATTCTTGGTTTTTTTGAAGGAACAGGTGGCAGCATGTAGAAACCTTTTGTTGTTAAATTTTAGTCATGGTTCCTTTTTTTTCCTTTTCTTTCCTTTTCCCATCTGCAGTTGAGTATGACAAGGAGTTCACGCCTCACCAGCGGCACCACAAGGAATTCAAATTTAATTTGTCTCAGATTCCTGAGGGCGAGGCCGTCACAGCTGCTGAGTTTCGGATCTACAAGGACTGCGTTGTGGGAAGCTTTAAAAACCAAACCTTCCTCATCAGCATCTACCAGGTGCTGCAGGAACATCAGAACAGGTATGCAAGAGGGGCCTTGCTCTGTGCCAGCAGCTGCTGTCCTGGAGAAGGCTGAGCTTATGCAATAATATTGATAAGGCTGAAAATAAATATCGGGTTTGTTTGTATTAACAGGGTTATGTTATTGCATGGTCCTTTCCTTATGGGAAATGGGCATGGTAGGGTGTGAATGAGGGTGTGACTTAGCTGCAAGCTTTGTCTTTAAATAAAGAATCTGCTGAGAAGCAGTAGATTTTTAAAGCACTGCTGGCATTGCTGTTGTGTACTGAAATTCACATATCCCCTTTCAACTCAATACTAGCAGCCTGTTTGAAAAATACTGGTAATTAGTTCAGACTTGATCTGCTCTCAGCTGGACTTATATTAAAGTAAATAAAGCAGAAGAAAATTCAACATGCTGACCACAGGTACAAAATAATTTCTGGTCTTTCAGTGGCAATGAGAGAGGAAAAGTGACTGAGGCAGGGTAGAAACTGTGACACAAAAATCCAAACAAGTGTAAATGGAGTGATTAATTTTAAAAGAGTAATGTTTCAGATGGAGGAATCATGTAAGGCTAAAAGATGGAAATACATGGTCAATTAAATGTCAGAGTAATGCTGTGGTACAAAAGTGTTTCATTACTTCTACCGAAACTTGTCAGGACTGTAACTGTTCCTCTGCTGCAGGCATTAAAAAAAAAAGAAATCAAAACCAGCAGTGTTTAAAAAAAGCTCCATTTGTTTTCTCTTTGAAGGCTTCATGGGCGTTTTCCTTTCCGCTGCTTCTTTCTCCAGCCTTTCCACTGGTACCATTTGGAGGGATCAGCCTTTGATGATTGGCACTTCTTAGGGCAACATCAAATAACTCGTGGTTGTTCTGTGGGGAGTGTGGCTTCTGGGAAAAAGAGAGAAATACTTGGGTAAATAGGTGATGGGGAAGAAGGTGTGGGTTTTGGGAGATCAGTGTTCCCTTTGTGCTTCAACTTGCAGATTGCTGGAGTGCCTTCTGGGGTGATGTGCATGCTGGTTAGGATGTTACATCAGTGCCCAGTTGAAGAACTGATCAAAGTCCAGACAGTCATGCAGATTTCATAGATGTTAGATATACTGTTCATTTGGAGACACATTGCAGAAAAAATGGCGAGTGCTGGTCTGCTTCAGATTCCAGGAGTAGAGATCCCACCTCTGGAGCAGGAAGGAAACCTCTGCCAAGTGTCAGTGGAAGAAACGGATACAGTGCTCTGTGACAGTCACCGAAGCAGGGCACAGAGTAGGACAACTGTCAAGTTTTATGTGGATATAACATTTTTTCAGAGTAAACTGAGCAAGCAAGGCAATGTGGGAAAGAGAATAAAATATTGGTTAAGTATAGGATATGGCCCCTCGTATACCCTGTTCCTAACAAATTTACAAACTCTGTGTTCTGAAAGTGGCTGTGTGCAAGAATGATGCTGCGACCTTGTATCGCTGTTTCACACACCATACCAGAAGCATGCCAAAATGGGACTGCACTGCGAAGCTGTGACATGTCCTTTGACCTTTTTATCTGTGTGTCCTGGGCATTCCTGGGTGCTAGAGACTTCCCTCTGGACAGAGCAGACAGGAGTACCTGGTGG
Organism: Hypocryptadius cinnamomeus; assembly: GCA_013400635.1. NCBI lineage: Eukaryota > Metazoa > Chordata > Aves > Passeriformes > Zosteropidae > Hypocryptadius > Hypocryptadius cinnamomeus. The sequence continues at coordinate 21,202 of VYZP01049986.1, forward strand.
GGATCACCAGGGTGGTCTCTGTCCAAGAGCTGGCGAGTATTGTGGGTCTTTCCATTCCCTTCTGCCATGTTCCTTCTGCCGTTGGTGGTGGCCATGCTGAGGGGATCCCGCCGCTGGGACTGGGAATCCTGACGCGGCTTCCTCCAGGCCCAGGCTGCCAGCAATTCCCTGGCCCTCCTGACAGGGGCTAGGCGTGAACCGCTGACCCAGGCATGAGTGTCTGTAGTTCATTACTAACCTCTGACTCATCCGGTCCCTCAAGGCTCCCTTTTTGTTTCTTTTTCTGCTTTGTTTATTTACTTTTACTGGTGGGAAGGAGGGAGACGTTTGGCTGAAGCGTTTTGTACTTCAGATGAGTCTGTGGGACTTGTCACATCATCCTCACAGACGTGGACAAGATGTGGCTCACAGATTCCTGCAGCTGTAGAAAGGACATGCCCTTTTCCATTCTTTTTTTCTTTCAGCTTAAAGGACTCTTTCATGTATGTGTGAAATATAAAATCGTATTTGAAAATGTGTGATTCTTTATTAATACATGGATTGGCTTCTATTTTCTGTACATTATCTGTATATAAAAGTGCATAGTTATTTATTAATTGTCCCCTTTATATTAAAAATATAATATAAAGATAAATAATACGTTAAATAATACATTAAATATAATAATACATAAATATAATATAAATATATATAAAATATAAATGTATAAATATAATATAAAGATGTTAAAAGAGTTAAGATAGTAGAAGCTGCATGTTGCATATTCAGTGTTATATTCAGTTGAGATCTGACTCCATTGGCTACAGCTGCCATAGGTTCAAACATTCACCCTCACTGGTGACCTGGGTGGACTTTGGCCTCTAAATATTCTTGAAAACAGATACTAAAAAATTGTATTTAGCTGTTTGCTAATATCTCTGCATGGACGGGGAAGATGCCTCATATTATTCTGGTATGCCTGAAGAAACTATCTTATTTGAGAGATTATGGGTTTTGATCATCCATTCACTTACTTGCTTTTACTGGGGGGGAAAAAAGTCCAAATTTTTTTTTTATCCCCTCTTGTCTCAGTTGATTAATTTGGAATACAGTGTTCTCTTTTCCAGATCAGAACACTGGAAGGTTAAATTACGAGGAAAAGAAAGCACTGGGTTTTGAAGGAACTTGCAAAATATTTGTAAGGCTTCTATTGAATTTTAGAAAACATCTTATGAGCCAGAAAATAACAGCTGCCTTTGACTTAAAAAACCAAAAACTACTAAAAAAAGTTGTGTCACGCTTCCTTCAGATTAACGGTTTTGAATGACAGCCTGATATTTCCTGACATTTTATGACATTTTATTGCATGAGGAGGAGTCTGTACAGATCTTGAAGTCTAGCTGGTGAACTAGCAGGTGAGAGAGAGGAGTTGATGTCACTTTTTTTTTCATCTTTTTGTGCTGACATGTATTCCTTCTGGTCAGGACAATTCATCTTTAAGGGCTGCAGAAGGTGTCTGTACAGTTAACATTTCCAGTCTTCAGAGAAAGTTCAAAGACACCATGTTAATCTTGGTGTTTATAAGGTTAACAGTTGTCTGGGGCAATTATTGGTAGCTCCTAAAATACTTCTGGGCACAAATGATTCTTAAGAGGGTAGCTGGCATGTATGGATTTAAACCAGGAATCTACAAGGGAAAGGCATCATGCACCTCTGGGGGAAAGATATAAAGAAAAAGGATCCTCCCCGCTTCTCTAAAAGAAACAAGTTTGGCAGGACAGGAGATAAGAGAAATGTTCAGTAAATACAAATCTTCACCAAAGCTCAGAGCCTGGAAGTATCCCTTGGCTCCAATTAAGTGTAATGAAGTGGCTTAATTCAGTATTACTTGAGCAAAGGGAAAAAAAAGCTCATCTGGACAGTAACAGCGTGAGCGTGTGACTCCAGCCCAGATGTGCGCTGCTGCACGGATTTGTGAGGCATTGCTGGCTGCTCCCTGATGGCTAAAAATGGAACGAAGCCTAAGGCTAAAATTTCTGCCAGTTACTGAATTACCAAACTGATTTTTGCCACTGTAGACAGGGCTAATATCAGGGACTATATGAGCCCATTTGAGGCTGTCTTCTAGGCAGACATGTATGGAAAGAGAGCATGAATGATCAGAGATCAATGCTGATTGAAATAACATAAAACCTCTGGGCAGAAATGTGAGAAATATACTTGTGGGGGCTCCAGGCAGTTAAACTCACATTGAGGATAATGTGGTCTATGTACATTCTCTCTCGAAAAAGAAAACATTTTTAATACTGACTCACTTGTGTCAGTAATATTTTCATCTCCCCATTCCATCCACCCTTTCATAAGGTAAGAAAAATAGTGCCTAGAAATGAAGCTTTTGTTTTTTAACCAAACCGTGGTTAACGGCCACGTTTTGTCATAACACAAACTGCAGGAGCTGTCAGTGGGATGCTGCGAGGAGATTAATGAAATCCTCAGGATGGATGGGTCAAGCTTGTGGCCAGCCACCAGTGGTCTGCATTTTGGTTTGTGTGGAGAAGAGGCTTCACCAGGCAGGGCTGAGGTGACGTCTGGTTTGCTTTGAGGGGGATGGCTGGGTTTTGGAGCAGGCTGTGGGCTGTAGGGGCTGATGCTGGGAGAGCAAATGGGCGACACATCTGGCGGATGTTGCTGCCCTTCAGCTTCTGACCCCCCAGAGTTTTAAGAGACTGGTCTGTTTGAACACTAGGATGGGATCTTTTTCTTCTTTTCTTTTTTTTTTTTCCTCCTTTGGAATATGCAGAAAACAGGGACATTTTTCAAAGCACCAGTTTAGGAGGGCAAGTGGTGTCAGCTTCCAGGTTCTTGTCCTACCTTGGCTGTATCTGACAGACTGTTTGTTTAATTTCAGCAGGCAGAAACTACACAGCCTCAACTCTCCTCCCTTGTGTGGTACCAATGCACAACTAAACCTGGCACCTAGACTTGAGTCTAAAGTGCAGGACTGACTTGGTGGAAGAGCCAGCAAAACCCTCTGTGATTTCTGGTACCTCTTGGGAGTGGAATGCCATGTAAACAAGGCCTTTACAAGGGAAGGAAGAAATGAGTTTGTCCCTGAAAACCGATCATTATTTAAACAGTTTCTTTCTCGAAATTTCCATGCCCTCACCCAGAGAGGTGTCAGGTCAGGACTAGGGAAGGCAGTTTATGGTTGATCAAAGATGTTAGCCCTTGGTTTGGATCATCAGTATGTTTTCAAGTGTAAATATCCTGCTAATGCAGACCTCAAAACACTCCCACACTGTCCAAACAACTGATCTATGAAAAACACAGTGGCCTGTGTTAGTGATCAAAGGAAGATACGGTACGTTAATGGTCAGTTTATTAAACAGTTTCGTTTGCACCCAGAATGAAATATGGGAACATGATGGTCAGGAAGATTCCTCCTACATGAAAAGACACATGTGGACATAAATGTGCCCTGCAGAGCAGCTGCCTGGGGACCATGTTCCTGTTCTACTGAACACAATTCCTTAAGGGTTAAGGCGCTTGTTGGCTTTAGCTGCCAGTTATAGTGGTAATAAAGTCTTCCTCTTTGCAACAGGATATTTATACAAATGTGATCTGAGCTTCTAATCTAAAGGGCAAATTGATTCAACTGCAGTGTTTATAGCTTAGAAAATAAATAACCTTCCTCAACTGGGTTTTGGAATGGGTTGTGTAATACAAATGACAAAGCTAGCATCAATCTGTTTCAAGTTGGGGTCAGATTTGTATATAGTGTGCATATATTTGTATATGATGGAGCTGTTTCCATGTTGCTATAGAGAGGCATCTGTCCGCATCTCAGTTCAGCTCCCACTGTGGGTATGTGATTTGTTGTGTTTTAGGCTGGTTGGTTTAGAGTAGTTTGAAAGTCAGAGTTATTCTGGGTGAAACATACTGGTTCCATAACCAGCTGGCATTTTCTATCTAAACTAAAGAATGCCATATCAGTGCCTTATTTCTTTACTTAATGGACAAAGTTAAATACTAGCCCTTTGTCCTCTCCCCCATCTTCGTGCCTCAAACTGCATTTAAACTTTGAAGTGTAGTACTATAGCCATCACTACAGCTGGAATGCCCCTTTTCCTTATAGAATTGTAGTAAAAAGTAAAAAAAAAAAAAAAAAAAAA
>VYZP01049986.1:25458-47666 GCA_013400635.1 Hypocryptadius cinnamomeus
AATGCCCTTTTTTTATATAGAATTTTAGAAAAAAGAAAAAAAAAAAAAAAAAAAAAAAAAGGTAAATACATTTCTTATCCCTATGACTTGGGATGATTTTTTTCTTTTCTTTAACTCTTCCAGTTGGTAAAATATTCATTCCTCATGTCTGTAAAGCTCAAGACCTTAAGCTGAATGGGTTGGCACCCAGATATTTGTGTTGATTTTACTGGCCATTATCATGGATCTGTAGGTTGAACTTCCCACAGTCTTGGTGTCTTTTAGTTCTAGGCTCTGATTTTCCACCCTTTGCCAGAGGCAGCTCTGAAACCTGGGTTTCACCCTGCTGCTCTCTGGTGAGTCTGGAAGACTTAACCCTCTGCCCTAGGAGACCTTGCTGCCAGAGGCAATGGAGACAGAGTTACAGAACAGCCTTTTCAGCACAGGGTTACTCTTTACACAGAGCAGTGGAGGTGTGAGGCTGAGCTTATCCATTCCTTCTTGTTCTTTTCCATGTCTGAATGCATCCTGGATGCCTTTTCCCTCCCTATGCTGAATTGCAGACCTCCTCCAGAATGTCCCAACATCTCCAGTCTGTGCTTTTTTCCTCTGCTGGCTCTCAGTCCTTACAAATCAGTGCCCAGCTGCTGATCTTCTCTTCCACCTTGGAAGCAACTTCATTTGTAGGTTGACATTTCTTCATATTTCCTTCCTTGTTTCTAAGAAACTCTTACAGACAGGCTGTGTACCTCTCTCCTGGCCCTCTGGCCCACAGGTGACATTGCTTCTTCAGGAGAGTTAAACTGAACCTGACTTCTCATGAGACAATAGAGACTGCCTTTGCTTTCCATGGCAGCTCACTCCAGGTGCTGGCATTCCCCTGCCTGAGGCTCTGTGTGCAGGGGAGCACTGGTAGATTAAATTCCCTGCTGTTGTTAAGTCCTGCTGTTGTTAAATGCTGCTGATAAGTCTTTGGAGTGCTGGTCATTTAGGTACACTAAGTTGTTCAGGTTTTGCATTGCATCTCTTGGCAGTACCTTGTACTGTGGGAGCTCCATATTAGGTCCATTGTATAAGTAATGAACACTTTTAAATTTGAAGTAGTGCTTACATCTACTGCAAGATGGGAGATCTACAGGTCTGAAGAGGCTGCAGTTTCAAAGTTTTATCTATGTGGAGCTCCATCCAACTCTGCAAGACCAAGTCAGTTGTGGGTAAGAGTTATTTACCAACTGAAAGTAGATAAGAGCAAATAATCTTGCTAGTTTGCTATATACAGAATAGAATACAATTTTTACAGAAAGTTGATGTCACTGCAAACTGAAGATGCTGATCCTGAGGTATGCAGAAGTGTATTTAGAAAGTGTATTAATTAAAATGTAGATTCCACACACTTCTGTGCAAAATTCCCTTTTGAGAAACTGCTGCTAGGCAGTCTAGACTATTATGTCAACTTGTCTTTGAAGAAAAGTAAACAAAAAGGTTGAGCTGAGGAAAGTTTTAGAGACTTAGAGTAATTAATGTTTTGGTAAATGGCTGTTGATGCGTAACAATCCTTTAAACACCTGGGTAATTGCAAGCTTTGAAGTTGGGCCAAAAATGTTGTTCCAAGACATGTAATTAAAATACGAGACCTTTAACTTGGTCATTTTGAAGGTGAGATTTCTGTTTGTTCTCACTGTCTCCCTGGTAAAACTTCTGTCTGCTCAGGGAAAGAAGGCCAGGGAGGGTGGGAAAGTTAAAAAAACTAGTTCAACAGATGCTTCTTTAAATTTAGCTTTTTATAGCTTTGGTGTTTTTCCTGTAGCAAAGTTCCATGTTGTAATGTGTATCCAGAACAGAGAAATTATTTTAATGTGAACATTTCACTAAGTATAGCAACTGAGAGAAACCACTTGACCTGGTTACTAATTTGACTGAATTCTAATTTAATTAGTGTTCAATTAAAAAGAATTAACACCTAGAGATGTTCTGTTGAAAGGTTTACACAGAGGTTTCAGTTAACAAAACATTTATCTTAGAGGGGGAAGGCACTGAAGCTAAATGCAAGCTGTTTCTCCTATAAATGTCCTGAGCACATGGTTGGGATGCCGGCATTAAGAATAGTAGCTATATTTGATATTTATATCGGACAAATCTGCTCTCTGAGGGCACTGGAGCTAAATCCTGCCTTCTGAATTACACAGGCCATATTTCCTCCAGTAAACTGTGTATTTTGTTCTGTTTATTGCAGCCACTTGTGATTGCTTTGTTGACCTTTGCTTCTCTGTCCTTCTCCAAAGTCTTCTGAAGGTCATGGAAACACTCCCATTTATTTCTTGAGACTTGAGCCGTACTTCAGGGCCTTGATGCAGAACAAAGACCTCCTGTTTTGAGCTGGGAGTCTCTAATTGGCATCTTCCTATTTAATGTCCTTTCTTATATCAGGAAAGTTGTTTCAGATCATCACCTCAGTTTCTCCCATTCATTTGCTTCCCTTTAATAATAAAAGGTTAATACATAATATGCCTGCAGCAGCCTTCCTATGGAAATCAGTAACTGGACTCATCCAGATGGTCAAGCACACTGAAAATAAAGATGAGACTGCTGGGCTCATTAGAGACAATGAGGTGGCAGTAGCTGTGTAGATACCCAGAGGCAGGTTTAGACAGAGAGTATGAAAAAGCTGCCTGTTTTGGTGATGAAATTTATCTTCTGTATACTGAATTTTAAAGGAGATGCCAGAGGTCCTTTGGTGTCCTTGACATCTGGGGTTGCTTGGACATGAAACCTTTGGACTGACTCTGCTTTCTTCAGCCTATGTTAAGAGCAGATACTTCTTCCTCTCTCTTCAGTGATGCTGGCTCAAAAATATCTTCCAGCCTTTCTTTATCTAGTTTTTCTTGTTCCTCACACTCTCTTCCTGTTTCCCTCAGGTTCCATCTTGCCTGTGTTGTTCTCAAAAGCTGAAGCTTTCAGACAGACACATGAATGTGACCACATATACAGTTGCTACTTCCTCCTGGAAGGCCAATGCCCACCTCACTGCATAGGATCAATGTTGTCATTTAATGACTAGAAATTCAATACTTTGTTTTGTGTGACTTGTTCAGTGTATTTCTCACTTTCTTGTTCACTCTTAAATTTTGCGTTGACTGTGGGCTTGCAGCTAATTATGTACAGTGCTCTTCAGCATGGTGTTTGACTGCTTCCTAAACTATTTCTCTTTTGGACATGGCTATAAGGCCTCATTCTTGTTGTGCAGATGAAAATCTTTGTAATCCCTTTTGCTCTGCAGACTTTTAATCCAAGGTCTCTCCATTTAGTCTTTGCATGTCTTTGTGTCCCTACGAGTACAAAAAACCCTCCACTTTTCCCTGTCCAATGAGATATTCTTTTTCTTTGACCAGGGGCTGAGATGACATGTTCTTTCCGTTTAACCTTCCTTCCTTCCTATTTCTCTTTGACCAGAGGCTAGTCTGGGAGATTTCCTAGTGTCCATTTCAAGATCAGACATTATATGGCTTTTTTTGCAGGAGTAGCAGGGATATCTCTTAGCCATGCAGCTGTAGGAAAGACCAGATTCCCCTCAGGTGATTCATGGTATTTGGTATTCGAGGGAAAGGAGGGGAAAGTATGTTCCCTGCATGCAAAAAGTCCAGACAATTTTGTTGCTGAGAGCTGAATCTCTGTTGAGCCTTTGTGGGCAGCAATTTTCAAGTACTTACTGCTTGGCCAAATTTGAGGTGATTTTCTTAAGGGTGGGGGGACATACATGATTTCTGTTCTGAAAAATATAAAGGAGTGGTTAAAAACACACAGTTAAATAGTTGGGAGGTTTTTATGTGTGCGTAAATTTTTTTTCCCCCTTCTTCCTCCTTAATTTTGTCTTTGGAAATAGGTGACTGAATATTTTTTAAAACCTTCATGCTAAAATGGAAACTAGTAATGATACACAGTTCTGCTCAGCCTGCTGAGGCTTGGGCGACAAATGTTGATTGAAAAGAGGCTTAAAGAAAAGGTATTCAGATGTATTGCTTACACGTCCACTATGCCCTAAAATACTTGTGGGGTGAACCTTCATCCAGTTGAACAATGCAAAAGTCATCTGAATAGCAGAGGTGGTTGAAAGCCAGTCCTGTATGGGACTTTTTGCAGAGACTTAACTGGACTGGAAAGCCCGATGGTCCATTTTTCTTCATTTTACAAAGGAATCAAAATCTTTCCAAAGGGAGAGTGACAGACTGGAGTAAAGTGGTTCATTCTTCTTCGGTAGAATTGTTCTTTGGTCAGGCAGTTTTTTTACTATATTTGTGGAGGATACTAAGATGGGGGATACCCATTGGAAGGCAAGTCTATATTTTAAGTAATCTAATAATTGTGGAGGTTCAGTCTGAGGTGGGGTGGGGGGAAATTTGATTTGGTAGAAAGGACAGTTGCATTTGGACATGAAAAATCATTGAAATTTGAATGACTAGGGAATTACTGTGTCCTTTGCGGTTCAGCAGCATGAATCCAAGGATTATAGCAGATCACAAGGTGAACATGAGTTAACAGTGTGAGTTTTGTGAAGAAGCCAAAATCATATTCTGAGGTGTATGAGTAGAGGCACAGTCTGTGAGATATATCAAGATTATCCTTCTACTGTACTCAGCATCAGTGAGGTCTTGAGCTGAGCTGGGTCAATAAAAAGCAATGAGAGATGTCAAAGTCTATAAAACAGGGCTTGTTAAGGAGAGACTGAAGATATTGTTATAATAAGAAGGGGACATTGTTGTGACATTTAAGTTAGATAAAAGAAGGGGGAGAATGGTTGCATGAAGCCCATTCAATTTCCTGGAAAGATGAGAGAGTTCCTGAGGCTGGAGATATATGAGATCAGGTCAGGCAAACATCTCTGAGGAACAACATGGTAGTAGGTGATCCTGCCTGGAGTTCAGGGGAGTGGGCTGCATGATGCCATGTGAACCATTTTGGCTTTACAGCTCTCTGATGTCCAAGTGCCTTCCCAAAGGTCAAGGCAGTGGGAATGTAAACTTACAACCTCCTCTTAATGTTTTTTTAGATCTGACTACTCCTATGCATGTGTTTCAATGTTCAGGAGGGTTTGCTCTTACAGAGTTCCTTGTGTAGAGGAGTTACAGAGATCAGGAAGCAACTGGTGTGAGGAGGAAGGTCAGAACAGTTGCTAGGAAAACCCCTTTTCAGATATGGTTGACTTCAGGCATTGGAGAGGCCCAATGTTTAAGTCATATTCAGAGGTGGGAATGATGTAGAAGTTCATTCCTCTCTTAAAAATGGAGAGGGAAAGAGTGGTCACAGCTGCAGCTGCTGTTTGCAGTTGCCTTTAAGCAACATTTCAGTTTAAATACACTGCCTGGGAAAGCCCAAATCTCTCAACCTTAGGTTTCCAAAACATGTAGCAGCTGACCAGCCGTAGCTGCTTGCTGCTGTTGGAGGTGATGGTCAGAGTTGATCCTGAGCCCTCTTCTCGCTGGAGGAACGGTGGCAAAGACGCCTGTGGGAAAGGCTGCTGAGTCAACCACAGTGTGCAGCTACCAGTGGGGTGGAGGAAAGCCTCCATGCTGTAAAAATAGCTGCACTAGGAGCTCTAGTACACTTAAGTGCTTATTTTTCCATGTGTGATCTCATGCAAACCAAGCTGCTGGGCAGTATGACATAGCAGTTGGCCAAAAATAAAACGTAACTCAATCAATTTTTTTTTTTCTGAACTTAACCTAAGGAGAGACAGGTACCCTGTTTCCTCATTTGCATAGTTAGGAAAAAAATCCAGTGGGGAAAAGAGATGAAGATGGGATTGACACCTGGTATCCATTTTGTGGTGATGGCCACAGGTAAAGGGTAGGAATTGTAGCTTTCTTGCATGGGAAAGTTACATCTCTAATGCAGTAAGAAAATGTACATGGGATTTCTCTGGGTGCTTCTGCAGCTGATTTCATTGAATAGAGTTTGGGTGAGTACTTGGTGCTGCAAAAATATTGTTGCCTTAAAAGCATTTGAAGCTGAAGCCCATGAAGGTGGTGCAAGACCAGCAAGTCTTGCAAGACCAGCAAGTCTTGGAGCAAGGCATCCAATCGTTGTTGATAAGCCTCAGGAAAATGTCTTTAGAGGCCTTTAGAGGTCTGTTTCCCTTCATTGTTTGATGCTTGGCCAGTTGTTTTTTTGGTCCTTTATTTTGGTTGAGGTAAGCCTGTGTTTGTGTATGAGGAGCTTAAACCGTGATACCCCTGTGGCAAAAGCGGTTGAATGCCTGGTCATGCTGGTGGTTCCACTGGCTATTAATGTACTAAATGTATGAATGAAGTAATGTCAGAGCTAGCAGTACACTCTTCAGGAAGAAGAGTGCCTTACTAATCCCTTGGTGGTCGAGAAATGGACAGCCCTGAGGAGTAGGATTGCTTTCCTCCATCTTAGAAAATGGTGAAAACCTTCATAATCCTGAATTTCACGTGTGAAAGTACGTGCATCTCATGGCAAAACTCTGGATACAAACAGGCAGATTTGAGACATTGTTTTGTTTTAGACATTAATGTAACATAGAACTATTTCAGATTTTGTTTCTGTAACAGCAAAAGCCAGGAGAGAGAATCCCCCACCTCACAATCTTGTCATTCCCCTTCTCTGCAGGGCCTCTGACCTGTTTCTGCTGGACACGCGAGCAGTGTGGGCATCGGAGGAGGGTTGGCTGGAGTTCGACGTCACTGCCACCAGCAACATGTGGGTGATGAACCCCCAGCACAACATGGGACTGCAGCTGAGCGTGGTGACCCGAGATGGTAGGTTGTGGGCCAGGTAGCACGCGTCACCCCTCAGTCTCTTGGATGCTGTCTAGAAGTGCTGACAGAACTCTGCTGGGATGAGGCAGGGTGAGCACTCTGCATTCCTAAGGCAGCTGCAGCCAACACCACGAGCAAGATGTCTGAGGGCACAGGTGTTGGGCTCTCAGTTCCTGGCAGTTCCATGATGAACATGTCTTTCCCCATAAGTGAGGTGAGCTGTCCCTAGACAGTACCAAGACCAGCAGGTGGAGGTGGGTTTGGGTAGGGCCTCAGTTTCTGGGTTGGAGGTGGAAGGGGGCATGGAACTGGGATGCCATGTGTGGTGAGGTTTGAGGATGAGAAGAAGAGAAAAGGCAGAGGTATGTACCTCCCCATGTGGGTTTATGTCAGCTGTCCTGGCTGCTGTGGCTGCTGTTGATCTCATCAAATCTGATGTGGGAGCACTGCTGGAGAAACAATGTGGTTGCTGCGTGGGGCAGCTGTAATAGCAGTGTTTCACAACCTACAGAAACTTTGAAAGGTGGAAAAGAAAAGAAGACACTGCAAAAGAGCATGAAATTGAGTGTTGGGAGATAAGCAATGGAGGGGATCTAGATGAGCAGAAGGTGACAGTGATAACTGTCATAGGAACCAATCTCCAACCTTGTTTTTTTTCTATTGCTTCATGCTGCAGTTTAGTACACCTGTGATGTCAAGTTAGACTAGAGGGGCTGTCCACTTTTCCCTGAGAAAATGTTAGTGCCAAACTCTACCTCCCCAGCTGGGCTGAGAGCTCATCACTGTGCTCCTGGCAAAAGCACACCATCTCTTTGCCCTCTGCTGTTCCTAGACATGTCCTAATCTCATGTGTGCTTCTTGTGTTTCACAGGCAGCAGGACTGATGTCATGACACATCAGAATTCAGTGTTTTACATATCTATCTATATAACTTTACTGCCAAAATGGAACTAGAGATTGCAAAGGGGCACCAAGGAACCAGATGCTGCAGTGGAGTCTGGTCCAGCATGGGTGGAGAGCTGTCATAAAAACATCCATAGGTTGTAGTGGCAAGAAAGGAATGTTTGGTGTTTAAAGAAGAGGATGAGCAAGAAGAGAGGAGACGCTGGTTGCTGAAAGGAGCATTGCAGCTGCACCATTTCTCTAACTTTTCTCTCTTTTCTGTTTGGCTTGAAGGTTTCAGTGTAAACCCTAGAGAAGCAGGGCTGGTAGGACGAGATGGCCCTTATGACAAGCAGCCTTTCATGGTGGCCTTCTTCAAAGTGAGCGAAGTTCACCTACGCACCACGAGGTCAGCGACCAGCAGGCGCAGGCAGCAGAGCCGGAACCGCTCCACCCAGACTCAGGACGTTTCCAGGGTGTCCAGTGTCACAGGTAATCATGGAACAGGGGTAATCAATCATGCAGCACAAGCTGGGATGATGTCTTGTAATGGCTCTGGATGCTTTGGAGGGCAGAAATAAGAAGGGGGTGGTGTGGTGGATGCTCTTCCTTGGGGAAATAGGTTATATCTGCAAGGTTGTAGGAGAGGAGTCCTCTTGAATCCAGCGTGGAGTCCAGACCCCCATGTGAAGTTGCATCCATTGAATTCAAAGTGGTGAGGTATTTTAACCACAACTCTTGTGCTTGTAGGATGTTTGCTATGCAGTATTTGTCTAGAATTATGCCCTGTGAAATGCAGTATTTCAAAGACTATCTCTATATACACTAAGATTTATGGTGTTGCATGTATGCTTTCCCAGCAGAGTCCTCTTTCCGTTTTCTTTGGAAAAAATATGGAAGAACAGCCTGAGATGCTTTATTTTTTTAATCTTATGAGAACATCAGTGTACACATGGTGAAGTACCTTTCCAGGCAGGCAAAGAAGTTTGCCTTTTTGCTGTGGAGAGGTTGTATGTTGCTGTTTTTGTATTGTAGCCTTGTGAGTGCTGTTGTGGGCTGGTGGGGCAATAGAGTAACAATAACATTTTGGCAAAAATTGAGTCTTCTGTCTTCTAAGTCTTGTCTGTTTACCATCACCACAGTGCTACAAGCCCTTCATTCATTGAATACCTTCTTTCCTCTCAAGCATTTCAGCCTATTCCAAGTTGCTTGATTAATTTGCTTATGCTGCCCCCTTCGTTTCCAAGAGGATCCCTGCTTTTCCCATGTCTAGAAATGACAATGCCCCAAGGAAGAGAGGCAGTTTTATTTTTTTAGTCTATGTCCAAACACAGCAGAGGGAGATGAGGCAGCATTGCTGACACTTAGCTGGTGGGAATATGTATGCTGTTCCCTGCTCTTGCATGCTTGGGTTGTGGGTGAGCCATGCTTGCACTCAAGGTCGCTCCATGCTGCAGGGAGCAGAGCCAGGCTGGAAGCCCTTCCAGGACTGGCAGCCAGGGTTTGTGCATGGCCGTGTGTTGACTCAGCTCAATTGCTCCAGCCCACTGTGGTGATGGACTTGCCCCCTGGGCTAGTGTGTGCCAGCAGCAGTTGGCCACTAGTGGCCTTTGCATGTCCTTGTGGTGCACGCTGCAGCGTGGCTGTGGGTTCCGATGCTGTGCCATGCTAGTGCCAGACTCAGCTGGGTGTGAGATGTCCTTTGTGGACTTTAAGGGCAGGAGGAACAACTCAGTTCTGCAGCCCAAGCTCCCTGGGGGAGGCTGGCCAGTGCCAGTGTGGTATTTCTGGAGGAGTTATCATCTAATCTGTCATGGGAGCACCCTCTGTGGATCTAAGTTGCTGAGACCTGCTTTGGTCCTCCTAGGTTTCTGCGCGGCAGCTTTAAAGCTGCGCATTGTAGCTGCTTGCTGAGTTATTTTCCCACATGATGAGCTTGCCAAGGGCACAGGTAGTTTATTCAGCTGGGTGTTGTAAGCCCAGCTGTTATGCAGGCAGTTCTCCTACTTAGGTAGGCCCAGCTTCTGTGCTCCCTTCGCAAGAGCCAATTTTTTAATGCATTCAGGGTCCTTTGGGAAAGTTACGTGCTGCATTGCTGTTTTGTGGTGCTAGTGGCACTTGGAGTCAGGATAAGCTCAAGATTTCTCTCCCTGGCTCTGCAAACTTCACAGTGCTGAAACAAAATTTTCACACTATTAAATCAGGTGATGTGACTCAAAGCCCCAGAGGGAGCAGATATGTCGGGCAAAAAGGACTATTTGTACTTTGCTTCTTTCTTGACTGCTCCACACATCAGGTCATAAAATTCTAAAATGACAAAAAGGGAAAATAGCTGGCATTCTGTGGTCTCGAGGGTTTTTTTTGGGTCAGCTTTAATTTAAAACCTGGAATTTGGCAGTGCAGTAGTCAACAAGGTATAGTTTAGACTGTGGATTTAAGGCAGGGGAAAGGAGGGGAATTTAAAGTTAAGATGTATATTTGGTTGGTTTCTGTGTTTAGAAAAGAGAGACTACATCATCTTGTTTTCCTTTCTAAGTGTGACACTCTCAGACTCTGTTCTCTTTAAGAAGTGGTTGATTTAACAGCCCAAGAGGCACCAATGACCAAAAAGTGTTTTTAGCTTTAGAGATCGCAGGGCTTTTTTCTTTTTTTTTTAACCTCTGAGGATAAAAAATTCAGATGCATGGTGGGGCTGAGGAGGCATTTGCTCCAGGATGAGGCAGAAGACAAGTCCAGAGATTATCCTGAAGGCTGCCTAGCTCTTCTGAGGGTGCCCTGATGCATCTGGACCCAAAGTGGATGTAGAACTGGGATGCTGCAATTCCCTTCTGCACCTCTCCTCGCTTGTGCATCTTCTTCTCCTATTGTATCTCACATCTTGTCAGATTTTTGGTTGGTGCTCTTCCCCAAGGTAGGATTGCTGTTCCCTACCAGGGCTTGAGAGCAGTTTCTCTTCTGCAGAGCATGGCAGTTTTTATTTTTGATGGGTTTTTTTTGTAGACTGCAACTTCCTTCCTCTGTGTTAATCAATATAGAGGGTTTTATTTTCTCAGTCCAAAAAGGGACCACTTTCCCAAAAGATGCTGTGAGTTGTTTTGGGGCAGTATGTTTTAAAAAGCCCCAATTACTGTCTACATATGGCAAGTGTTTCAATCAGTTTGGAGTGCTGTGGGGCTGGTATTGGACATGAAGTGTACTGTGGGGCTGGTATTGGACCTGGGGAGGCAGGGAGTTAAGTGAGGGCGTACTGCTGTGTGTGGGAAAGGGACCCAAAGAGATCCCACTCTGCTCCCTTTGGTGTGCAGTTGTCCTGCAGTCAGTACCAAGAGCTCAGATGCTAAGGCTGTGTCTGTGGCACAAGGTTCTCAATGGTCTGCATTTTTTTGCCAAGAATGCTTATTTCCATGTATTATAAACACGTAATTATCACTGGCTTCTATAAAGCAGAACTGAGCAACCCCCATGGTTATAAACTGCTTTGACATAGAGTCCTGCGTCAATGCATTCCTGGAGCCTCAAAATTCTTCTGCAGAAGGAGGATGAGCAGGAAGAAAAGGGAGTATTTTCATCTGCTAAGGCAGGAAGTCACACGCCAGGTCTGGCCCCGGACATGGAGGGGCACGGTGTGTGGGAGGAGCCCGCAGGTGTTTCTCTGCTGTTGTCTGCAGGGCCTGGAGGCCCTGGCTCAGCTGAACTTGCAGTGGCTTGAACTCGTGCTCTCAGACTCGTGCTGACCCTCCAGCTGACCAAAGAGATGGGACTGTCCAGTGTAACAGGCGGTGAACCTCTGCCCTTCAGCCAACTCCATGATTTATGGATTTTGCACAGGGCTATCTCTTTCTCCAGTGGTGATAATCCTTCTCTTCTGCAAGTCAGCCTCCAGGCACATCCGTTCTTGTCAGCCCCTCCTCATGGAGAGAATTTAAATGCCTGACTTTGTGCTGCACTTGCTGCTTGGAATGAAACTCAAGCCAAGTGCCTTTTCAGGTCCTTCTCCTTAATGCGCCCTGGACTGACGTGAGGTGCTCCATGAAAAATGGCGAGGCCCTTCAAGTGGCCTTTCCTTCCAGCAGACGTGCACTGCACCAGACAGATTTCCCCATGTGTACGGGAACCAGATATTGCAAAGGGCAGCATGCACAAACACTGAAGGCAAATAAGGCCAAATGCTTTTGTGATGGCAAGGGCCTTGTTAATAAACTTTGTTATCTGGCAGCCAATCTTCCCTCCAGTATAGTTTTCCCTTCAGTGCAGTGTTTGGATGCAGACTGGAGCAGCATGGCCAGCATTTCTGCATGTGCCTTCACACGCGGGTTCACGTCAGCCCGACATCTCCCCTTCTTCCCACCCGGGCAGATCACTTTCATGTGAAGTGGGCTGTTATTAACTGTGCGATCAGTTTACACCAGCTTTATCCGGACAAATCACCAAAGTCAAACACCAAGAAGAAGGGGCTGGCCTTGGAGACCTCTGTCAAAGCTATTTTGTATCACAGAAGCAATTAATTACTGTGTGGAATTTGGTAAACTGGCACCTTGGGAGCAGTGAGGGTGTTCTGAGATGGATCGGCCGCAGTAAATATTTATATGTTCTTTGCCAGCACTTAACGTGGGAGAGGCTAGAGAAAATCTAAGGTGGGTGCATAAGTATCTGTAGGAGGAAGACCATTAGGGTCAGGCTGTTCTCTCACCCTTTTCAGCAACACACATGCCAGTGTCCAGCCTTAAGAGAAACATCTGTGCTTGCAGAAAGTCAGACTTGGGTCCTGGTGAAGGCAGACAACATTCAGTGCAAACACGCCACAGAGACAAGCCATCTTAGCTGTGCTGTTTCAACTGTGCTGCTCTGGGAGTTATTTTTAAGTGCAGAACTAGGGGTTTGAGCTTTTTTTGAATCTCTGTTTTAGACAAAATTGTTTGCAGCATGATTAAATGCAGTGCCTTGTAAGTGCCAAGTTAGCATTTCTGAATTGGTATGTTCAGGGGAAAAAATAGAGACAATTTTGCTAAACCCACAATGAGCCTACAGGAGCTCCCAAAGCAGCTCCCTAAACTCTCAGAGATGCTGAAGGCCTCTGGTGAGCAATCCCTGCCAATTGTGCCGTGGCAGTGTAGGCCAGCCCTGTGGCAGCTGTTTGCAGCACCTCCCCTCTGCAGGCTGCCTGCTCTTGGCCCTCCTGGCTCCCTGCTGCAAGGCTGGCGGGAAGGGACACAAACCCTGTTGTCTCTTGGCAGTTGGATCTTGCACTGCAAACCACCCCAAGTGGCAATTTGGGCTGAAACAGCTGAGCACGCTGGCCTGGGGTGGCCGATGCTGCTTTCCAGTCTTTGCAGAAAATGTGTTGTGGAAGCCAACTTCAGTAGCCCAGTGAGATTTAGCTCACTGCCAAAACCCTGTGACTCTGTGTATTCTTCTTCTTTTCAGGCCCATAACTGATGGGATTTCAGGATGTATGCCCCATGAAGGGCATATGCTAAGCCCCTAACTGTGGGGAATGGGTCGTGTTTATATGCATCTATACCTCTGCATCTTTCTCCCCAATTCAGAAAGCCACTGCTAAGGGTTGCTTAAAGGTTTGTGGCTTACCTAAAGTTGGACTAAAATAGCTTCCATAAAGCAAGCATAGTAGGCAAACACATAACAAGAAAAGAGGGCAGGGGATCTTGGGGTGAGGGTTAAACAGGGAAGAGTGTAAAGCTAGGGAGAGGGGATGTTTAATGTGTTGACATTTAGAAAAGCAAAGGCTGAGGCTGGGCAAGTGAGGAGGTAGAGCACTCTGCATCTGCCCTGGATGGAGAGCAGCCAGGGCTCCACGCAGAGTGTGAATCAGGTGACTCTGACCAGTGAGCTGAGGCGAGTTTTTGGGGGTAGTGTGAGAGAGGACACGTTCATAACATGTTCTGCTTGGTGTACCTTGTTAAGCAGCTCTTTTTTTCCACCCCGGTGTTTTCTTAAACTTGTGATTGCTTGCAGCCTTCCTTCCCACTCCTGTTTTCTCTGCCTCCCTTGCCTTCTCCCCTTTCCTGTAGCAGATCTGGGTAAATTGTAGCTGGATTTGGAACATAGCACCATTTTACCCACTCAGTTGTGAATAGATCAACTCCACTGTCAAACACAGATGGTTTTCCTCTAAACAATCTATATATCCCATTGAAGAACAATGAAGTTGTGTTCTCAGGTGTTTCAATGAAAGCCATTGATCACTAAAACCATCTTCTCAATTTTTTTCCCCTCATTATGACCAAACCATTTCAAAACATCTCATGCTAGAAATTTGCTCCTGGGCTGAGCCAGGGACTGGGAAGCTTCATCCGAAATAAACCACCACACCCTGGTTTCTGCTGGGTATGTCTGGTTTGAAAATGGAAAGCCTGAATAGAGAGACTCGCCTCCGTTCTTGCTACCGCGTGCTCCTGGAAGAGCGAATGTTTATGCTGCAGCAGGCTGTTAACCAGCTCTGCTCACCTGATTAAATCCGTGATTGAAGCGAAGCTATTCAAAGGCTGAAATGCAATCCTCAGAGTTTAAAACCCAACTGCTTCTAAAAACAACTCTCTAATCTTTGGTGGTTGGGAAGCTGGGTTTGAGGTGTAGAGTTTTTTTCAGCCCTCAGTGTTAACTGTACCCAGCTGTACTGCTTTGCTGCTCTTAATGTCAGTTGGATGTGCTTTTAGTATTATAGTTTTTCTTCTGAATAAATATTTGCATTTGTAGTTCCCAAACTTCGGGGGGGCGCGGGGGGAATGGTGCTGGAGGGAAGAAAAAGAAAGGCTTATTCAGAGCCAAGGAAAAAATCACTAAAAATATTTTTCTATCCCAGCTGCCGCATCTGGGGAAAGCTGCACTGGGAGGGTGCCCTTTCAAGCCGTGTTAGGGGCACCAGGGGGCTGGTAAGCAGAAAGGTCCAGGGCAGCAGGGGGCAGAGGCATCAGCCTGTGGCATCTGCCTGCTGACAGGAGTGCCTTTACTTGCGAATGGGAGTTGTGAGGAAGGAGAAGGCCCTGTGGAAAGGCATGGGAGGAAAACATGGGTGATGTCTTGGGCTCCCAAGCTGCTTGGCTGGATTTGTTGCCATCTCTTTCTGTCGTGCCTACCATTGGGTGCAAAGCACAGGATCAGCAGCTGTAGCTGGTGGCCAAGTCACCCTGCTGCAAGGGTGGTTTCTGTGGCTGCTCTGCGGAGGTCCAGCAGCACCTGAGGTGTGACAAAATCAGCAACCACCCATCAGGGTGGATCTGTGCAGCCACCTGGAGGTGAAAAGCCCCTCTATCACAGCTCAGCTCCTCTGCTCACTGTGGTTTCAGGTGTTCACATGCCGAGCTGCCTCTCTTTCCAAATATAAATGGGAAATTCCACTCGCTGTCAATAGCTGTACTTTGTGAGATCATCAGGAGCAGCTCCTGCATGGTTGAAACATCCCCATACATTGTGCCATGGCAAGGGAGAAGGTCTTGGTCAGGGCTTTGCATCCCGTGTCCCCACTTTATTGACAATAAGGAGCAAGTGAATGGTGAGAGCCTGTCAAATGCTGTGTCATCTGGAGATAAGCTGTTTATGGAAAGGAGAAATGTGTTTTTCAGAGCATGGTTTGTAAAGGTTCAAGGGCAGAGGTGCTGCCATGGGCCACATGAGATGTGTGGGGCAAGCTCAGGTAAGGTACAGAGAGGAACAAGGACATGGCTTCCCTGCCTATAGGACACCTTAGCTGTTTGAGGACTTCTGCAGACTGGTGCAGGGGCACAAGGTGGTGATTAACCTTCTTGGGGCTGTAATTCTCTCTCTCAGTGAGCTCCTCACCTGGGGCAGCACATGCCAGAAATGGGAGCCGAGGAAGTGGGATGAGTGGGGATCAGCCTGGTGGGGATGCAGCCTATGCAGGGTTGAAGTAGATTTATTTTTAAGAAGTCGTTTTACTGGAGGTGTTTTCCAAGCACTTTAAAGACAGCTGAAGTAACTATAACTGAGTCACTGTTACTTGGGTTCCTCCATTCCCACAGGCATCTTAAAAGCTTCAGCCCTGCTTTGGATGTCCCTCAACACCCTTATCCTTTTAGCTGCTGAGGGAGCTCGTCACTTCTCGCTGCTGAGCCCGCAGCATGCACGCATCTGGCCAGATGTGCCCTCCAGCAATGCTTGGCCTCTTTTACTTTCTAAATTCTTGTTTTGCTCTTTTTCTTTTAACAGATTACAACAGCAGTGACTTAAAAACAGCGTGCAGAAAGCATGAGCTTTACGTTAGCTTCCAAGACTTGGGATGGCAGGTGTGTGATGTTTCTCTCTGGGTAAACCAGACATTTTGTTATGAAATGTTATCTAAACAGTGTCACGGTAATTCCACTCGAGTCTGCCATTATGCTTTAAAATGTCCCTTGTGCCTCCTCACTAAAACCAGTCACAGAGAAGGCAAATAAATATTGATAGTTGTGACATTTGATAAGACCCAGAGAAAGCTTGATACTTTATGGGATTCAAGTATACAGTCATTCTCTGTCACTCATGGGAGTCACGGTACGGGCAAGGGCTTATATCTGTGTACCTCTAATGATAAGGAAAACAATCTGATGTTAAGCAGTGATTTTAACTAAATTTTTTTCTAGTGATCACCCTGATTTTAACCTTGGCCATTGTTTGAAATCCTCCCCAATTCCTGCCCCACAATTAGCACTGCCTGCGGTAGGTAGACTAAAGACTGAGTTTATTTGCAACACCATGAGGCCAGAAAGTCATTTAGAGTAAGTTATTTAGGACCAGGCTATAGTGCAAACAAACATCATATTTTAAGGAATGCCCTTCTCTTTTTCAATTTTTTTTTTCATTCTTTCATTCAGCACTCGTGAGGGATGTCCCATTTCTATCAGCTAATGTTTTTACCAGGTCATAATTCAGGATGCCAGCGTTGTCCCTGCTGCTTCTGTAATACTCAACACATGCAAATCCTCTCTCAGCTAATAAGACAGCAGCATTTTTTGTAGCTCATGTGTCAACTCCAGCCCAGTAGCTGCAACTGTGGTTGTGTGGTGACTCCATTCCCCATTACTTATGGGTGACTTTTCACTTGAGCAGAGACATTCTACCTCTTCCTTAATCTTACTTGCCCTGCTTTTGGGCAGGAAGGGGATTCCAGTTGAGAAGTTCATGATCTTGAAGGCACTACCTTCACCATTCTAGTGGCAGAAAGGTAAGATGCTGCCGAAGGAAGGCCACAGACCAGCAGGGCTCATTTTAAGAGCTGGAATCCAGGTCCTACTTTTTGTAGGAAGATGATCAAGGCGAAGTAGAATCCCCTGCAGTTGTTGGGCACTGCTATTTTTTTCAGAACAAACTTGGTTAGCAAAGCTACAGCAACAGTGTGTGGCTGCTCAGCCCTGCTGAAGCAAAATTCAGGCAAGCTCAGGTAATTTTCAGCTGGAGTGGAAACTGCCTAAGAAATACATGCACGCGAAACATACTGGTACGTCCTTCTGCAGGGTGACCTGCAGAGCCCAACACCAAGGGAGGCCAAGTGTCTCCTGTTCCATGGTGCTGCTTTTAATTTCCCTTTGGCTCTTCTGTGTCAGCAGCAGAGAAGCTTCCTTTGGTGAAGAGTCCCCTTTCTGCCTAGCATGGCACTCAGATTGCCAGTGGGGCTACCTGCTTGCTCATGTAGCTCAGGGTGGCTGCCCTGCCCCTCCTTTAGGAGTCAGGCAGATGTGGAGAAGCTGTTAGGCAGCTAAGATTTCCCACAGTGTCTTTAGCAGAGTAGTATCCCTCTATAAGAGTGTATAAACTAGGCTGTCTCTGAGGAACACCAGCTGTGGCTGTGACTCAACCTAGGAAAGGTATTTCAGCCAGAGGGCCTGCAGGAAATGTTGGAAATAAAGGCCTTCAAACCGCAATCCCCACAATGCAACCCAACGAGAGTTTTAGGGGTAAAGCCCTCTTAGTTAATGGTAGTTGAGCTGTACATAGATGTACATCATTCTTTAGACGTTAAAATCAGTGTGTCCATGGAAAAGTGACACACAAAAATAAATTTAAAAAACCCAACTAAAACCCGAGCAGTTTCAGTGAAAACACATTTTCACCCTCAAGGAAGAAGTTAGTGGAAAATTTTCAGCTGCTCTTAATTGTGTGCAGTTGTCTGTTGAACCACGTTCTGTTTGTTTCCCTAAAAAGGACTGGATAATCGCTCCAAAAGGCTACGCAGCCAACTACTGTGATGGGGAGTGCTCGTTCCCACTCAACGCCCATATGAACGCAACCAATCATGCCATTGTACAAACTCTGGTAAGTCCCCAGGCAGCTCAGTGCCAAAGCACCAGGTGAATTTGTTAACAATATACCAGTGTCTCAGTTGTGTTTTCTTTCTTGGCAACAGGTTCATCTAATGAATCCTGATTACGTTCCCAAACCATGCTGTGCACCTACCAAACTAAATGCCATATCCGTCCTTTACTTTGATGATAATTCTAATGTAATCTTGAAGAAATACAGGAATATGGTAGTAAGAGCTTGTGGATGCCACTGACAAACAGTCTTCACACGGACTCTGTGATGCTGCCATGAACTTGGATACAACCCTCCCTGTTTTCATGACCTTGGGAAAAAAAAACCGTGATGAACCATCCTTCAGAACATCATGTATGTGCCTTGTGGGAGGAAGGGGTGTGGGGACCACCCCCCAGGGTGGGAGCAAACTGCTGGACTTCTTACAGACTAACCCTACACCACGGTGGCTGCCCAGCTCAGCTCAGCAGCAGCAAAATGCCCACACACTTTATTTGGCTGGGATGGTCTTAATCTCACAGAGAAGCTTGACCTGTAGCAGGTGCTTGGATATGTGCTGCAGTTTTACCAGATGAGGACTCAACACCCAAAACAAGTGAAGTCTTTCTTTGGGGGCAGGGAGGGAAGATGAGGGGGAGAGGCAGAGAAGCCAAAGAAAGTGGTGTTAGCACTTCAGACGTAGAGTGTACATCTCATGCAAGATCTTTGTGGCCAGGACCAGTTACTGCACCTAGACTGTTAGTCTTCTCCTGACATCTGTCATGACAGTAAGCATCTAAAATTGTGCCAAAGCAGATGTTTCAGTTCTCTTATGCTCCTAGCATCGTTTAACTCTGGTCTTGCAAGTGTAAGATGACATGGCTGCACCCCGTGTTAGAAATACTACCATGAACTCAGACTCTGGCTGGTCTTCCCATCTGACTGAGCAATACAAATTTATACACATGCTCTTATGCAACTTCCTTCCACTCCCCATGTGGAGCTGCCTCATCTACTACCACTTGCCCAGGAAGGAAGTCAGGACACTTCTTCAGCTGTAATTCAGACGTAAAAGCTTAGGGGCCATTCATTCTCTAGCTGGACAGTTTTTTTACAGGAAGACAGAATGTCAACAACATTTGCAATCTTGCCCTTTCAACTCATGCAACTAACAAACTGGTATAAAGGAAATGCAGCATAGAGCCATGGTTTGTCTAGCAGAAGCTAATAGCAAATTGTTTTGATCAATATTAAACTTGTATTAAATGCACTTACCTCTACTTGCATTTAAAAGGCTTCTTGTAAATACAAGCTATAATTTATTGCACTTGTCACTGTATATTCATTGTGCTGTATCATTTATAGAAAGACTGCTTTTTTAAAAAGTTTTTATTTAGAAAAAAATCTCAGTGTAAACAATTGTACCACTTTGATTTTATACAAGAAACTCATGAGATTGTGCTTCACTAGAAAGTTGTTAAAAACATAATAAAGGCTTCCTGAAAGGCAGAAGTACACATGCTGATCCAATACATCTGCCAGTACAACACTTAGCTTTCACTGTGGCTTTTTCACTGTCACACATTTTCAGACTGAACAGAATCAAAAGTTCTGGACAGACAGTGAAGTGAAGAACCAGGAAAAATTCACTGGTTTAAAAGTTCATTGATGTTTTGCCTTTTTTTTAATAAAAAAGAAAAGCAACCCAACTTACTCCATATGATGGACAAAACCCAGCATCTTGACAGATTAGTCAAATTAGCCTGTAGCAATCCTCATTCCTCATGAGTTTCTGTGCACACAAGACAGCAGAATTCAGTCCTTGGTTTGCTGTTGCCTTTGTATCATGACAGTCTCTGCAATGTAAATTCTTTGGCTTTCAGTTAAGTCTAACATGGAACATCTTATGCACCAAAGAATAGATTCATATTATAATCCAAGACACCACCAAGTGTGTGGTCCTAGCATTCAAACTTATCAATGCATACAGCTTGGAAAAACGTTAAGGCTCGAGAAGAGGGGGGGGAACTATTTTACACTACTGCAGAAGAGCTGAATGGAAAAAAAACATTAAACATTGTATTACTTGTTGTTCTCTAGGTACTCTGACTAAGGAGCAGGTCAGCACAATGTCTGGATTCAGGCTGGGGTAGGAAACACATCATTAGCTCTGGAGTCTGACTGATAATTTACCATTAACAGGGCAGTTATAACAGCACCTCTTTTTCATTCTGGCTCTAGAGAAGTAGAGCATAGTTGTGCCTCTGGAGCTGGATGGCAGCAGTCTATGGAAATGCACCTGACACATGTACACTATGGCATCAGTAACGTTCAGGCACATGTTACAGTACCATCACTTTCATTATGGCTAGACCTCCCATGCTGAGAGGATTAACAGGAAACAACCAGCTCATGGTGGCCTGGTATCTTCCAAAGGTGTGTGTGTTTTCAACCTTTCAGCAGCTATATTAAGACAAATAAGGATTAAGTACCATTCTAGAGGCAAAAGTGACTCAACGCAGCTATAGCTTTTGCCTTTCTAGTAATGGTAAGCAGTTTGTAAGGATTACTTGTTAACCAGATCTAACCTGAAGACAAAAATATTCTACTGCCGCCCTTCAGTTGGTTTTCTTAATGTATTTTGGTCTCAAAGGAAACCATTTACACTTCATTGCAGGAATGCAGAAATGCAGTGCAACTACCAATGCTGAAAATACTCTTGATTTGTACAGTAACTACTTGTTAGCTTTCCTTCACACACACAGAGACATGTCTCTAACACACACACAAGGGGAAGATACCAAAGTTTAGTACATTCAATTTCCTAGAAACAAAGAAACAAAAAAAGCCCCACCCCCCAATACACTATTTGAAAATTAGCAAAGATAGAAATCCCTCAGCTACTGTACAGAGACAGCCAGGGATAGAGCATCCAGACTTTTATTACAGTTCATCCCTTGCCTGACGCAAGACAAAGTTATGCAGTGATTCAAGGTCTCTCGTTCCGTTGTGTTCACTGACTTTCTTTCCACCTCGGAAAAGCAGAAGTGTAGGATAACCACGTACCTTCAAAAGACACACACAAAAAAAAGAAACTTGCTATTAATGTTCAGACTTGTATCCATCACTTACATTTACCTGATTCTGAAAAACACTAAAGCCATTTTAGTTTAAAAAAACAAAGCCACAGTAGAACTTTCAATGCCAACCTGCAATTTCTGAACATTTGAGAATGGGGTAATACATGTTCCTCTAGGCTCTTGGAATGACAGCCCCAGCTCTGTCTTCAACTGTCTGCCTAACAGCTCTGAAAGCCATTTTCTTCCTAGGAGCAGAATTTGGCATTGGATACTGCAAGACAGCTTTAGTGTTTTCAGAGAGAGGTTTCCTTAAGTAGGGACTTCTTCAGCTTTGTCCAATAATAGAAATGACCAAGCCCAAACAAACAGTTCAGGAACGAAATGATGTCACCAGGTGCCTCTTTTTGCCTAATAGAGACCACAGCTGTACTGTCACCAGGCACCTGGAGGGCAGCAGCCAGTTGGGCTGCACACTGGAGCCTCCAACATCTGGTACGCAATACTGTCCCCTTCATTTCAGAACTTTCACACTTACAGAAAATCTGTTGCAGACGTTACGTTCCACAGTGCAGTCCACTTCTGCTATTTTGACATCAGTCAAACCTGGAAATTGCTCTTTGGCAAGGTTCTCCCAGGTTGGAGCCAAGTTCTTACAGTGACCACACCTAGAAACAAAGGAGGGAGATTCGTTTAGCAGATACATTTTCAACTTTATCTCCACTGTCTTGCTGCAATTGCTGTAAGTTTAACTAGCAGCCTTTCCTATCCCCTAATGATTTGGCCCTCCAACTCCCTTGCACTATTATGTCAGTAAATGAGCTAAGAAAACAAGTGACTTTATTTAAGTTAAGCACTGAAGTACTTTCTGGCCTTTGTTAGTCTTGCCTAGAATGGTATTCTAGATCTTGGTACATTAACATTTTACCCCACAGAGGATTATGAAGCCAAATAAAGACAAGCACAGAGAATATTTAAATGGAGAAAAAAGATCTCTTGGAAACAAAAATGCTTTTAGGAAGACACAGAATGTCTATAGTATGAATTAATTTTTCAGGTAGCATATGCCAGTCATGCTAAAGCTACATAGCCCAAGTTCTAATTAGTTAAATGAGATTTTAATTTCCCTATAAAATTTATTTCTGTTCCTAATGGCCTCCTTGACCATTAGCATTCATTTTGTTTATATTTTTAATTTGGTTTAGTCAAGTTCCTAATGTGAACTTCTTACTGCCTTTAAGAAGAATTC
>VYZP01049987.1:0-29797 GCA_013400635.1 Hypocryptadius cinnamomeus
ACCATCTATAAAAAGTATGTCACCTTCGGACTAAGGTTGTTCTTATAAGTCTTCTCTGACTTTTATCTGTAAGTCTATAGTCTGGAGGCAATGGTGTTCCACTTCTTCCTTTGGTTCTCCATATAGAAACTGTGCGGGGTTTTGAATTCTTGTTGTAGCCAATCCTGTATTTTCACTATTGTTTCAAATCAGTTCATACTTCAAAAGTCTACTATCTGAAATCCACTGACAGGCTCTTTTGCTTAATATACTCTTTAAATCATGGGGAGTATACACCTTTATTTTATTACCTAATGTTAATTTGTAGCCTTCTGCCACAAGAACCACAGTTGCAACTACCACCTGAATACAAGTAGGCCAACCTCTGATAACTGGGTCTAATAATTTTGAGATGTAAACAATAGGCTTCTGCACTCCACACCATTCTTGTACCATGACACGATAAGCTAGTCCTTCTTCTACATTAACAAACAGTTCAAATAGCCTATTCAAGTCTGGTAAGCTTAATACTGGAGCAGTTGCCAGTTTTCCTTTTAACTCTTCTAACTTCTCATCATCTTTACTCCAATTTATAGGCTCATCTTCAACTAATTTATTGTATAGGAATTTAACCAATTTTGTGTGTCCATCTATGCATAATTTACAGTATCCAATTAATCCGAGCAATTTCCTTACATCCATTTTTGTTTTAGGTGCTGGTAATGATAGTATTCCCTGAATTCAATCAGCATCCAATTTCTTGTATCCTTTCCCAATTATGTGACCAAGATATTTCACTTCAGGTTCAACAAATTGCAACTTCTTTTTTGATACTTTTAACCCTTTTTCCACCATGAAGTTCAGTAGATTAACTGCTATTGTCTGTACATCCTCTTTTTGTTCCCTAGAAATTAACAAATAATCCACATACTGTAGAATCTGGGAACCTCTTTCAAGTGTAAATTGCTTCATTATTTCTTCCAAGGTTTGGCCAAATAAGTTCAGTGACTCTGTAAATCCCTGAGGTAACCTTGTCCATTGCAGCTGTTGTTTCCTTCCAGTTTCCTCATCCTCCCATTCAAATGCAAACCATTTCCCACTCTCTTTTTCAAGTGGGCAGGACCAAAAGGCATCTTTTAAATCAATAACACTGAACAACACATGTCTTGATGGTACCTTGCTCAATAAATTGTATTGGTTAGCCACCACCGGATATTGGGTAATAGTTTGTTTATTTACTTCCCGTAGGTCTTGAACCAACTGATATGTACCATCTGGTTTCTTTATAGGTAGTATTGGGGTGTCATGTGGGGACATGCACAGCTCCAAAATTCCCTCTTTGATCAGTTCTTTAATTACAGGTATCAGTCCTTGTTTCCCTTCCACGGAAATCAGATACTGTTTAATTCTTATTGGAGGGAGGTCAGGCTTCATTTTTAATTTCTACAGGTGGAATATTTAACTGTCCATGACCTCCTTCTTCTGCCCACACTCTCAGATCTATTCCTTTTTCATCTTCCTTTCTTAAAATCATCATCTTCACCACCACACATTTTCCCTCAGGTACCACTCCTACTTTTAACTGCATCTGTAAATACCAGCCTAGGAGGTTAGAGTCCAGCTCTGGCATATATAGTAAATCTGCACAGTCTTCCCTGAAACTTCCTTTTACGGATACTTCCTCGATGATGGGTACCTCAAAGGGGTTGTTTTCACCACCTTTAATTTTACATGTCCGGTTACTTAGTTTGCATCTTCTAGGAATCTTTGAGACACTTGAACAGTCTGCTCCAGTACCAACCAAAAACTCAGTTTCTTCGCTCTGAGGGCCAATTTCTAAGTTTACCAGAGGCTCCTTTTGATGACAAATATAATCCCTCAGAGCGTACAGCCCCTGACACCCCTAGCCCTCTCCTTTTAAAATCCTTCCCAGGGTGTCCTGTTCTTGCACAATGACTTCATCCATTTTTCTTTTTCTACAAAAATTCCTGGTGTGTCCCTTTTCACCACAATAAAAGCATATGATATCCACCCAAGGTGGTCTTCCTTCTGCCCAAGATGTTTTACTGTCTCTGTCTGGTTCATTCTTTCTACCTGGTTGTCCTTTAAATCCACCTCCTCTGGGCCCTGCATACTCGCTGTTTCTGTCTCCGGTGGATTCACCATTTCCAAACCCTGCACTCTCCCTGGCCACTGCTACCACGATTTTTTATTTGGTCCTGGTCTTTTACTCCTCCCTCCTTAAGCATAATTTTTGTGCCTCCCTTAATAACTCATTCATTCCCTTCTCTTGCCAATCATCCAGCTTTTCCAATTTTCTCCGGATGTCTACTCAGGCTTTTGTCACAAATTGAATTTTAACTAAAACCTGTCCTTCTGGACTGTCCAGATCAACACTAGAATACAGTTGAAAATTTCTCTGTAACCTCTCTAACTGGGTGATTCGTCTTGTTCTTGTTGACTATCGAACACTAGTTTAGCATTATTTGTTCTAGGGACAGCTTCTCTTATCCCTCTTATAATCAGTGTTCTATATTCTCTCATACTTTTTCTCCCCTCCTCCTGATTCGGGTCCCAGTTGCATGGGTTGATAGGCATCTTATCTTGCCCTCTGGGACCGCCTCAATTATCTTTCTCCCAAATTCTCATGACTGCTGCACAGATCATTTGTATTTCTTCTGAGGAGAAATGTATCTCTAAGATTGAATTTAATTCCTCCCATGTAAAGATATTTGGTCTTAAAAATTGGTCCAATTGTTGAGAGATGCCTATGTGATCTTCTAGTTAATTTCTTTCTTGAAATTTCTAACCTCCAAGGCAGTCAATGAGGCATTTACAAAACCTATACCATCTCTGGCTCCTCCTATAGGCGCTTCCCTCAAAGGAAATAATTTTTCAATCCTTTCTCTGTCATTTTGGATTTTCCTTGCCTGGAATCTTGTATTATATTGATGACTTTACACACACTCATCTGATTCAGTTAACATTTCTCCTCTGTATTATTACAACAGCAGGCCTTCTTCACTCCCTGATCTTTCATTTTAAAGCTTTCCTCCTGTTTTTGATCCTCAGTGGGTTAGGGCATAAGGGATAAATAAAAAGGAATATTTTGAAAGGTTCCAGGGGCAAGAATAGGAGAAGAGGTACTTTGAGTTATAGGTTGAAGTATGGGGGAAAAATAAAGAGGGGTATTTTGAAAGGTTTTAGGAGCCACGATTAAGGTAGGAATACTTTGAGTGGTTGGGGTAGTAACACCAGGAGCCGGTGTCTGGGTACTTGAGGGAATCTGTACAGCCGAAGGAGTACTAAAATGAGCAGGCTCTGGTATGTTTGGGATAGGATGTGATGCAGGAGAAGGGATAACAGGAGCAGGATAACTTAGAGCAAAGGGTTGAGGTGACTTTAAAACTCCTATAGGAGCAGATACTGGAATCTGTATTGCATCTACTTCAGGAGATTGTACTAAGGGAGACAGTGCTGGAGGAGGAGAAAGGAGAGGGGCTGCAGGAGGAGTCAGAGGAGGTAGCGGGAGGTAGTCTAAGGGATCAGGAGGGGGAGGCAGAGGAAGATGATCCTCTCTGGTAGCTTAGCCTCTTTGCCTTTTTCCCTGGATACCTTATACACTTTTAGCTCTTCATCTTGCTTCTCTTTCCCTAATCAACATTTAGCATACCTGATCTCCTCATAACAGGGTTCCCCTCTGATATTAACACATCTATTCAAGGTTACACATAGCTATTTCTCTTTCGTCCCATACCAGGGCCAATAGACAGGTCCTTTTGCGATACTCTCCTTGGGCCAGACTTCTGTGCAGTATTTTATCATCCTTCTCTTGTCTCATTATTAACCCAAATATTTAATATTTCACCCAGAGGGCTACTAGGAGGAATATTCTTAAAAATTTCCTTTCCTTTTCTTCCCTTGCGGGCACTCTTCCCCGCACACTGTCCCATATTTAGAATAGTAACTAGAGTCCAAATACTACTGAACTAATTCAAACACTCATTTAGTATGCCAATATTACAACATGATCTGAATAATTAAGTTCTAAGTACAGGAATCGCCTAAGTAATATTAGCTTCTAAGGAATAAAGGTCAATAATTAATGAGGAAAAGGAAATAAGTATAAAGTATCATGAGAAACGCAATAAGTTACTTAAAAGGTTGCTTATCGTGGGAAACAAAACAAAGATGGCAATTTAAAGAAATGTTTGGCGTGGGAAACAAAATAAATATGGCAGTTTAATTGGGGGGAGTCAAAATAAAAATGGCATTTTAAATGAATATATATAATTAACAGAAGAAACTAAATGTAGAAATTAATTCATAAAAAAAAGAGAAATAATATCTATACTTTGAACTGGAAAACTAAGTAAGTATGGCGATTCCAAGAAATGAAACTACCTATGGCCACAGCCTATAATAAAAATGATTTTAACTCTGGGTCTGTGAAGATCTCAAGGCAGTCTCTGTAGTACAAAATGGCTTCCACATCTAAGACTCAATATTACCTTGACAAGATGACTGCCACACACTCTCACAAAATGTCTTCCACACACTGTGCCACAAAATGGCTGACTCATACTCCACAAAGATGTACACCAAACCAACTGCCACAAAATAGCCACCACACAACAAAAAATGGCTGTCACTCAACTCTGCAGCCACCAACTACGGCTTTTAAAAACTAATAAACTCAAATTCCAAAGGTACCCCTACTCGAAAGGAAATGTAATGATGAACAACACAAATTCTTAACCAACTAAAGTTCTTTTCAATTTAAAACAAAAATAGCCACCGCAAGTCACCACTAACTGCTATCACTCAGAATGGCCACTGCACAGCCTAACACACTCTAAACAAAATGGCTGCTC
The DNA here is from genome assembly GCA_013400635.1 of Hypocryptadius cinnamomeus. NCBI lineage: Eukaryota > Metazoa > Chordata > Aves > Passeriformes > Zosteropidae > Hypocryptadius > Hypocryptadius cinnamomeus. Next base: position 4,854 of record VYZP01049987.1, read on the forward strand.
CACCACAACTACAAACCCAAGGATAAGACGGTCTCCGCATGGCACTCACCTAACACTACATTAAATGGGTGCTGCAAACCACTCACCCAACAAAATATAAAATGGCTGCAGCGAGCCACTCACCCAAATGAGCGGTCACTATGCAGTGTTTTATACTCACCACTTCCTGAGGAGCGTTAGGAGGACTTTTGGCTCATCCTCACCTCCAAACTTAACTCCTCAAGGGCTTCAACAAAGCAAAGCGAGCACACAAAGCAAAAGCGAGCTACTCCCTCCACTGGAGCCGCCCCCCCGCACTGTATTATCCCTAACTCAGGCAGGTTCTAACCTCCCCTTCAGCCCTAGCAGCTCAAAGGGCTCTTCCACAGCCGGCAGCCCTCCTCCCCGAGGGTCACTGCACCTGTGAAGTCTAGGCTATTCAGCTACCCCTACAACCCCCCGCCAGGGGATCCTAGCTCAGGGTACTGAGCCTGTCCCCCTCTATGACCCACCACCCCACCCCCGACAGGGGATCCTAGCTTGAGGGGTCCTAAGCCTATCTCCCCCTCTACAACCCCCTAATGAGATCCTAGCTCAAGTGGTACCTAATCCCCTTTGGTTTGGCACCCTCCCCTTCCCCTGGCTCAGAAAGGGGCACTCCCCTACACGGTGGCCACCTTATTTGGTAGTCTCCATACAGGAGTTTTTCTTCCACCCCTAAGGTCCTAGTTCCTCAGAGACTAGACTTCCCCGGAGACTAGACTTGCAAAGAACATTGACTGACCCCCTTAAAACAATAACTCCCCTTCCCAAGGTTACAATAATCAACTCAACCTTAACTCAATACAAACTGGATCTCACTTATAACACTCTGTTCCACCCTTCCTTGCTCTATACTTACACCTGGACCCTCCTGTGCCATGGCAGATGCAGCGGTAGTAAGGGTGCCGCAACCTTCCTGAAGAAGTATCTGGAGAAGGAAGGCTGAGGGGCACAGGCGCATCCTTCACTCAGCCCGGTGAGTGATCTTCACCTCTTCTAGGCAGAGGAAGAGATGACAGCCTTGTATGGCATTCCACAGAGGTCAAGCCTTTATTATGAGCAGGGGCACTCTGTGAAGGATGCCAGGGACAAGGGCTGAGGAGAGCCAGAGTGAAAGCAGGGTTTAGATAGGAATAGCAAGGGGTGGAGCAGAACACTGGAACAAGTAGGGCAAGGGCACAGGGGTTGAGCAAAGGAGACAGGTCAATGGGGTATAAAGGATTAACAAAGGATTCTGGGGGTGTTTTTTTTTTACTCATCACAACCGAAAGGGTTGTGGCTAGGGGTCGGTCCTCCGAGGGACAGCAACAAGCTCCTCCCCCGGCTCTCTAGCCCCCACACTCCTGTATCCCTTGTCTTCTATCCCTGGACCCCTTCGGCATGTGGATGAAATAAATCCCTTTGGAATTCCATATAGAATACCCTTCCTGCCTCTTTTTTGCCAAGATATCCATGGGGTGTGTGTGTGTGGAATGTGTGACTGTGCACCTGCCTGAATGCCTTCTGGTGGAGATGCTTTCGAGAAGGTAATTCACCATCTACCCACACTGCTACAGCTTGTCACACTTTCGGAGACAGGCATGTGACAAGACACACTGTGTTCATGCAGCAACAGCTCACTTTATTGAGATCTTACTTCCTTATATGCCTAAGAAGCCCATAAGGTTACTCCTCATTGGCTGAAACAGTTACCTCCTGGTCAACCAGCCAAGACTCTTGAGTCCCCAACAGCTGGACCAGTCGAATTATATAAGTAAGGTAATAATGTAATTGATCACATATTTCCATTATAAATTTATAATTATTTATACTTTGAGGCTTACAGGCCACCTGCAGGACACCATCTTTTTGTTTTTAAATACAAAATCAGAGTCTGTCATCCTCTACAGGGCCCTTGCAGACAAGATGACAGACACGGACTTCACGTAAAAACCTCAACCTAGGTGTTGAATGAGGCCTTCAACTCAATTCAACAGGCCCAGGCCCCCTTTTAGTTGGTGATGTATCCTATATATTCTTGAATTTGTAACATTCACTCCAGGGAGCTGTCAGGTGGGACCACTAGCAATACAAGTTATCAATACCGCATACTGCAGGCTTACATTTTAGCAGTTACAAACTTACAGCTTAACTCTAACAATAGGAAACAGCTCAACAGTTACAAATTTACAACTTAACCATAAAAAGAAGAAACAACTCAATGGTTACAAATCTACAACTTAACTCTAAAAATAAGAAACAGCTCAGTCTAAAAACAGGAAAACCAACAAGAAAAAGCAATCTGTCTCAAAATCTCCAAAAAAAGTCCTCACATTCAAATATATACCAAACCTTGATGTCCCTGAATAGATAAACTTCTTAAATAGATTTGTCATTTCAAGAAATTCCAGTCCCTTCTGTGGCACGTGAAAGTTGTTTAAGTCACTGCTCCTCCACATCTGCTGGAGGATCATCATGAGAATATTGTCTCTGGTCCTGAGCACAACATACAGCAGGATGGACACACCTGGCAGGTATCCACTGTGTCCGCAGAAACACATGCATACCCACATCCCCACGTAATGCGGTCCCATGAACCTTCCCACTTGTTTGTCATAATGTCCTTTATCATTAACTTAGGTTTGGGTGAATGGACATCACCAGATGATTGCAGTGACAGGAAATTATTTTAAATTACTGGATTTTGAGATTGTTCCGGTCCTGTTAAATGATTTAATGTGTAAACAGCCTGGGCCACTTGGCTTTGTGGGGTTTCGCCACACATTCCCCCTTTCTGTTTTTCTAACATATGTTTTAAAGTGCCATGTGCCCTTCCTACAGTGGCCTGTCCGTTGCTTCTTGGGGAATACCAGTTTGGTGGGCCCCACCCCAGAACTGTAAAAGTTGTTTCATTTTTTTGTGATGTGTATGCAGGTCCATTATCTGGTTTTATGTTGTAAGGGATACCCAAAGCAGCAAAGGCTAATCGGCAATGTGCAATGGCATCCCGACCTTTCTCTCACAAATGTATTGATGCCCATATGGCAGAAGAAAAAGTATCAATTGATACATGCACATATTTTAATTTTCCAAATTCTTGAATATGTGTGACATCAGTTTGCCATATTTGTAATACTTTTAATCCTCAGGAATTAACCTCCATCTGTAATGGAGCAGTGCGACCCTGGCAATCAGCACATGTGTTTACTATGCTATGAGCCTCTGTGGTGGAAAGCAGAAATTGTCTCTGTAGGGCTTGAATGCCTTGGTGGAAGAAGGCATCTGATGCCTTTGTCTGAGCCAGCATATCTGGCTCTGGTGCTGTCCAGGCAGGGCCAGCCAGATGGTCTGCTCGTGCATTGTCCTCTGTAACAAAATCTGGGAGATTTCTATAACTTCTAATATGGACGATATAATAAGGACAAGGTCTGGCTTGAATAGTGTGCCACAAGACTTTTAGCAAGCCAAATAATTGTGTGTTGTTAACTTCCTTCAATAGAGCTTGGTCCATTTTTTTGCGTTGTATCTGCAACATATGCAGAGTCAGTCACTGTATTCAAAGGAGTGTGGGGAAAACGCTGAAAAGCCATGGTTACAGCACGTAGTTCTACTGAGGTGACCCATTCTCTTGTCCTTCCAATATTTCCCAATCATCTGCTTCCTTCCATGTTACAATGGTCTTTCCTGTTTCCCCAGATCCATCAGTGAATACAGTCATTCCCTTTAAAGGTGTTTGACTGTTCAGAGGTTTTAGAGATAGCTCAGTGGTCTTATTTGCAGCAATATATGACTCAGTAAATGGTAGCAAATTTGCCCCTTAAAATTTTGTAAAGCACTTTGTCAAGATGTGCTGTTGGCATAGCACCATTCAAATTCCTCTTGCTTTACAGGTAAAATTATTTTAAATGGATCTTTTGCATTCAATTGTAAATATCTTTGGCAGCATTTAATAATTAATTAAACTATTAATCTATTAATTCATATATGGTAGGGTCTGTATTTTTTGGTTGATGGAGCAAAAACATCCACTCTAAAACATGCAAAGGGTCAGACCACTGAGTATCCTATTGTCCAATGATAGTGGTAGGATGGGAATTGGCATTGAAAATAAACACAGTATTACACACTTCTGGGCACACCAGGTGGACCTGGTTTGTTAGAGCCTGCTCTGCTATTTCAAGAGCAGCTTTTGCATCTGGGGTCAGTGTCCTGGAAGAAGTTAAATCAGGATCACCTTTTAGAAGGTTGAACAAGGGTACTAATTGCTGAGTGATCAATCTGAGATAAGGTCTGAGCCAGTTTATGGTACCCAAAAGTTTTTGAGCATCATTTAAATTTTAAAATTTTGTTGAAAATTGAATTGTCTGCAGCTGTATGGTCTAATTAATGATATTGAGTCCAAGGTATTTCCAAGGCGGTTGCTGCTGTATGTTTTCTGGTGCCACTTGCTTTTAATGCTTGCATCAGGCTTGGCCCAATTAGTGAAAGATCTTTAGTTGGGGTCACTATTAAAATATCATCCATGTAGTGGTAACAGTATGCCCCTAGAAATTTTTCCCTTATTGATGAAAGAGCCTGTGCAACATACCATTGGCAAATTGTGGGGCTGTTTTTCATTCTTTGAGGGAGTACTTTCCATTGATAACACTGTACTGATGCAGCATTATTAGTGGAAGATATAGTGAAGATAAATTTCAGGCTATCATTTGGATGCAGTGGAATGGTAAAGAAGCAATCTTTGAGATCCCACAATTAAGATATCCCAATTGGCAGGAGTCATTGTGGGAGATGGCATACCTGACTGTAAGGCTCTCCATGACTGCATCGATTTTTCTTAAATCATGGAGCAGCATCCATTTTCCAGATTTCTTTTTTATAACAAACACAGGGGTGTTCCAAGGCCTTATGGATGGCTCTATGTACCCTGGAGCCAGTTGCTCCTGCACCAAGGACTTGAGAGGCGTGTAGCTTCTGTTTCTTGAGAGGCCACTGTGGCACCCACATAGGTTGAGTGGTAAGCCATTTAAAGGCTGGTGTGGGATGTTTCATGCCCTTGGGATAGTGGTGCCCATTAAAAATCCATCTCCACCTGGACTCCCCAAGCAGACACAACATCCCTTCCCCTAAGTTAAGTGGTGCTGCCATGATGTACAGTCTAATGGTAGATGTTTGACCCTCAGGATTTTTTACTAAGACCGGTTTACTGCTCAAATGGTTCTGTGTGATGCCTCAGAGGCAAGCAACAGTTCATTTTGCAGGCTCAGTGGCTCATGATTAAGGCCAATTGCAGGTAGAGATGATGGTGACATCTGCTCCCATACCAATCAGCCCACTGGCCTTTATTTGGGGGGGGCCTTGCCTGTGGCATTGTGATGATACATTCCATGTTGGGCCTCTGCTCACCTACAATCTGGATCCAAAATACCTGGGGTTTTCCTGTTGATCCAAAGCCCTGGCCTCCTCCCACCTTGGGATCTGTATGTGGGATGCAAGACTTAAATGGGATAAGCTTAAACGAGATAACCAATTCTGGTTTTCTCAGGGATAGTCACAGGTGGAGAGGGGGTGGAAACCATAGCATATATTTGTCTGGTAAAGTCTGAGTCAATAACACCAGGGTGCACACAGATACCTTGCATCGTAGCAGCAGACCTTCCAATCAATAGTGTACTTAATCCTTTCCCGACAGCTTCCTTTTCCCAAGAGCTTTCCTCAAGCTTCAAGAGGAATCTTATGCACCTTTGGTTACATATGGTTACTGTGTTGGATGTGAATACATCCATTTCAGCTGCTCCTCGAATGCTTCCTGTGTGCTGGCACACACAGGAAGCCTGTACAGGAAGGCGAGAAGCTTTTGTTTTTGTGTGTCCTCTCTTCGCACTGAGTCTTTCATTTCCCTGGTCTTAGCATGAAATTGTTAGCATGAACTGTTAGCAATGTCAAGAATGCTAGCATGAAATTTTGATCTCCATTGTTTAGCCACATGACCACATTTTCCATGGTTACAATTTATGTTTATATTCCTGTGTCTGGGAATCATCCCTGTTAAGAGGGGTTTACAGGATCAATTCGATTTCAAATGGCCTTGCTGTTCATATCTACAATACTGAGGTGACACTCTTACAGCAGCCACTATTGAATTGCTTAGTAAGGTCATATTGTGGGAATGAGAACCTACTTTAACACAGGCATTAATTAATTCATTTAATGATGGATTTTCATTGGGTAGTAGTTCCATAATTTTTCTTCAATCCTCGGCGCTATCTTTTGCCAATTGCAAAATTACCATGATTTCGGATCTCTACATTAACAATTTGTTTCTCCATTGCACCTTGCAATCTCTCAATAAAGTGCAGGTATGGTTGACTCTCTGCTTAATCTTTGAATATGTTTGGGTCAGATTTGCCATATTTGCTACTTTAAATAAAGTACCCAATTCCTTGATCTGTGCAGTGGGTGCAGCCTAGCCTGGAGTCATGGATCACCCACTGGTGGCAGCCCAGAAGTTGAAAGTTCCCTGCCTCATAACGTAGATCTTCATTGAGGAAATCTAGATTTTTTAGTTGCTGTTTTTCCGCCCTGCTTTTCCATGCCAATTCAAACACCATACATTATATATTTCAAACACCATTGAAAACAATAATTTCACAAGCTGCTTTATATCAAATGGAGTTACCTCCTCTGTTGTTAAGAAATGTACCATATTAGTAGCGGCAGGTGAACCTAAACTGTGTTTGGTAACGAGCTGGCGCAGCTCAGAAAGAACTGGCCACTGGAAAGGGGTGTCTTTGTCTAGAGCAGTTCTGCTGCCTCTTACCATGGGGAAAACTGCTAATGTCCTGCCCTCCGTCTCCCAGCCCCTGGACACAGGCACATCAATGAGTTCTGCCCTTTCAAAGTCCCTACCTGCAATAGCAGCTTGTTTCACCTTCTGCCAAAGAGACACAGGATCAAACAAGGTTTTTGGCAGTAAGGCAAGGGCGGTACTATCACAGTGTCCTGCAGAGCAACAGCCATTCTGGGTCTCTTTGTCGGTGTCCCTTGCTGGTGTACGTTCAAAGGCCAGCTCCAGCACCGGTGAACTCTTGGCAGTGGCAGTGACAATTCAGGGGTTCCCAGACTCTCTGTTGCTTCCGGGCATGACATTTGGTTGGGACTCGGGTCTGGTGCACTCAGGGTCTGTGCAGGCACTGTTAGAATTGTAAAGTGCTACATCTCCATGGGAATCATGCAACCAGCACAATCAAGTGCTGCCTCAGAATGTCCGCTTGTGACAGCCGCAGAGCATGGCTCAGCGGCAGGCAGGGCTTGGTGCCAGTCGCGCACCTGGCAACAGCCAGTAACAGGCACTGTGTTGCTGCAGTTGATAGCAGCGCATGGAAGGGCAGATATGGCTTGATCGTAGCCAGGCGTCCTGCAGCGGCTAGGGGTCTCACTGTGGCTGGGCATAGGGCAGCAACAGGCTTGGGCAGCTCTATAGTGGCCAGGAATAGTTGCACAGCCAGGCACCCCCCAATAGGGGCAGGGCACGGTCTTGCTGCAGCTAGGTACGGATGTAGGGGTGTTTTCAGGCACAGCAAAACACGGAGAGGTAGCTCTGCTGCAGGCAGAGACAGATACACGGATTTCAACCAGTGCATCATGGTACAGAGAAGCTGGAATCTCGCAGGGGCCAGGCACTGCTTCTGTTATCTCAGCCAGGGTGGCAGGGCATGGCAGAGTGGCAGCAACCTGTGCTTTGCAGTCATGCACTGTCCCACAGGGGCAAGGCATCTTGCAGCGGTGGTGGTTGGGTGCCCCGCAGTAGCTGCAGCAGTGATGCACCTCCCCGCCACTACCAAGTGCCACTTCTGGGGACTCAGCTGGGTCAGCAAGGCATGGCAGAGTGGCAGAGTGTCTGTTCAATGGGGCTCTGCAGCATGGTGTCTCTCAGCCATCTGAATTGGCAGCAGTGCGCTCTGCTGACAACACACACTGCTCTTCGGTGGTTATGAAGGTTTCTGCCAGCACGGCAGAACCAGGGGCAGTAGCACACGGCGTGGGAAAGTGGCCAGTTGTTTCAGAGGTGTTGGCAGCTGTGGCAGGGCACAGAGTGGCTGTAGAATGCCCATTTAACGCAGCATGGCTGCTTGGGGCGGTTCCATTGACAGCCCCAGGGATCCTGGTCCCAGAGGGTGTCAGGGCACTCCCCGGGTAGGTCACCCTTACCTGGGGAGGCTCCATGGCTCCGCCTGCAGGCCTTCCGGCGCATTGTGCTTTCTGCACCCATCCTTTTCTTTTGTGCACCCAGCACAGCATCTGCCTGCCCCACTGCCTCCCTTGGTGCCCTGCTTTTGCCATTTGCCTCAGCGGACGGTGCCAGCTGCAATCCCTCTGCTGTCCTCACCACCCGTTCAGTCTACAACAGACTTATCATGTTCATTACGAGTCTCCAAGGCTTAATAACATAAATGGCAGAGTCGTCTCCTGTAGAGGCAGCTGTGAGGTTATGTCAGCCAGCCCGCTCCCAAGCTTATAAATTTAGGGTGGTCCCTTCTGACATGTCCAGTCCATGGCTCTCACACCATGTCATTAGGGGTAATAAAGCCCATTCCTCATACTTTTCAAATATTTTCTTTAAAATGGGAGTCCATACCTGCAGGAGGGGGTCCTCCAGGGTTGGAAGCCCCTGCTCCCATGCTGGTGGTGTCTTCCACTTACAAAGAGAAAAAAGTGAAAGAAAAAAATAAATGGGCGTCTGGACCAATCACACGCCATTCTTTGCAGCTCAAAGGCTGCGGGCAACTCTTCCTGGTTGCCCCATCTGTCTCCCCACTCTATTGGTGGCAGCTGTTGTGATCATGTCGGGGTCCACCAATTGTCACAGTTTTGGAGACAGAAAAGTGACAAGACACACTGTGTTCACGCAACAACAGCTTACTTTATTGAGATCTTACTTCCTTATATGCCTAAGAAGTCCATGAGGTTAGTCCTCATTGGCTGAACCAGTTACCTCCTGGTGAACCACTCAATAGATGGCCCCAGGATGGTGCTGGGGACAGCCAACCCCAGGAGGCTGAGGTCAGGACAGGAGCAGCTGCGGGGAGCGCTGGGAGGCACCACCTCCTTGGGACAGCATCCAGGCCACTATCTTGTGCGTAGCACCGGCCCCTGTATGACAGGTCTCACACTGGCCCCAGTGGCTACAGGTGGGGACATCCTTCCCAGGTGAGGCTGACATAAATACTCCAAAGTCATATTGTTTACAGTTTCTCAACCGGACCAAGAAAAACTGAGTGTCATTGTTTAAAGCTCTAAAAACCATAAACAACTTGCCTAACCAAGGCAAGAAGTTGCTCAACCAATCCAGCAGGGCAGAAAACAATGCTTGAGTCCGGTTTTCAAGTAACACGTGATGACGAATGGAAAAAGTAAGGTGAGGGCAAGTCCCCAAACCAAACCATTTCCCAAACTGCATGTGCATGCTCCACTTTAAGGTGTACACTTCTGCATATGTAAATGGCTTCTGAGAAGCGGAGGAGAATGTTGGGAATTTAGATATTATGTATGCTTGGTATACAAGTGATAATTTTGGAACTTCGCATGCGTTGTATACATCAGAAGGAGCCGTGTCCCCCACAACGGACACCAAAATAAGGTCTGCTTCCTAATACTGAAATTACAGTGTTAGAGAGTTTTATTCTTCCTGACATTTCAGTGACATGACAGGCCCCGTTTCTCACGTTTTGCTTTCCCAGACTGGGATTTGGAAATATTTCTTCTTTGTTGTGTTGCACTGCTTCCTCCTTGTACATAACATAAGTTGCCGTCTCATTCATTTTACTCTAAGAAATGGGAATAAGAGGGTTCAGATGAGCATTCAAATGTTCTCTTGGTATCATCCTGCAGAGATTCCAAGCCTCAGGCAGCAGACACAGTGAAATGGGGAAGGCCTGTTTGTTGGGGGGCTCCAAGGTGAGAAGCTGACACTTGGCAGGAGCTGGTTCCTGAATGGTTGCCATGACCTTTGGCAGCCCCTCCATCTGATCCAGCCTGGGACTGCCTGAGGAAAACTGGCCAGTCAGGGCTGCCACTGCATTTGGCACAGGCTGGGCATTTCCTGGACAAGGTCACAAGGGTTGTGGAGCCATGGGGCCACTATGGGTAGCCCCTCAGAAGCTTCCCAGCCAGAACCTGTACTGTGGTAAAGTAAGATGGCAAACACCTCATGGGTCAGGATGGTGGCAGTTTTGTAAAAGAAATGCAAAGGTCACACGTGCAAAGGAGAAGAAAAACACTGCAAAAAGGGTGCCACATGTGTGACTGGGACGAATGACTGATGTCCCTGTGGGTCCCAATACACTCTCCAACTCCACAAGGGACACTGGGGACATGGGAAACAAGGGGGATGTTTGGAACATGGGGATCAGGAGTCCTGGTGGGTCCCTATGAGGACACAGGGACAAAGGCAGCTGGTGGATCCCCATGGAGACACAGAACTAGGGGGGCTGATCAGTCCTTCATGAGGACGTAGGGACAAGGATGGCTGGTGGATCCCCATGGGGACATGGAATTGGGGGCAGAAGGGCAGGATCCTCGATGAGGAATGGTGCCCCTAGCCATTGGGAGGCCCTATCCCAGAGATTTTTCTGTAATGTCACAATCATGGCTACAAGCCCTGTTCTGAGGCATGAAGAAACAGAAGAGTAGGATGCCTGGGTGATGTATCTTGGTCTTTGAGCTGAATAGGGGTGTTTCTGAGCTCAGGAACACCTGAGCATCAGCTCCAAGCCTCACAAGGACTTGGCAGCCTTCAGCAGGCATCAGATGAAGAGGGGCCAGTGCAAAGAGCATCCAAGGGAGATTTAAACATCTCTAGGAAGTCTGAGAGAGCTGGAGTGAGGCGAAGAGGAGTGCATAACCCAGAGCATGACATGCAATGGCAGTGAGGGCCTTGCATAGCAGCTTGCACAGCGGTTCACCCAGGCAGGGCAGGCAGTGGGGCAAGCAGGAAGGACCCGTCTCTGATCATCTGAGAGAGCCAATAGAGTCAGCAAACAGACTCATAGCTGGTAAGGAAGAGCATGAAGAGATCCTTTCATCCCCAACCTCACTAGCATACCAGTTACGGTACTGACACACCAAACCTCTGTAGATTCCTTCCAACTCTGAATATTTTATGATTCTGCATGTCATAGGCACCACAGGGGGATGGATGGCATCAGGGACTGCAATGGGTTGGGGGGAGATCTGATGGCATACAAGGGGGACCCTACAGGGCTGACAGTGGCTATGAGGCTTGAAAGTCTGTATGTGCCTGAAATAAGGGGTGCCACCTGAGTTTTGGGGACATAGGGGACCAGGGGAACCATGTAAGAGCAAGGGGACATATGGGAGAGCTAGCAATGACCTTCAGGTTCAGTGTGTCCCCTGGTGTCACCACATCCTCCATGCCTCTGATGCCATCAAGGCCATTCCCTTGTTTACCTTCATTTTCAGGAGTATGACTCCACAGCGACCCATCATCAACCGATGGGAGCTCAGTCACAAGACCAGGTGTGGGGTATCCCCCCAGTGCACCCCCCCAGCAGCTTAATCTGTTTAGGCGCTATGGGGAAGGATTAAAGTTCAGAAGGAGCAGACAGGGAACAGCATGGGGGATGTTCCAAAATGGGAACTGTGGAGATCCCAGGCGGGGTATGGGACTCAGTGGGTGGCAGGAGTGCTGGACTGGGGGTGTACCCAGGTTGAGTAGCAGGTGTGTCTCAGGTTTCTCCCTCAATGCATGCAGTGTGGGGTGCATTAGATGCCACTCCATGGACTGTGGAGTAGGGCATGACTCCACCCATGAAGACTGAGGCACGATTCAGTACACTGCATGTGTGAGGCGCTGAGGATGCTGGGACATTTGGAGCTCCTGGGAACCAAGGGCTGGGGCCTGGGCGCTTGCTGGGTCCAGAACTGGGTGATGGGAGCTGAAAGAAGCACCAGGGTCCAGGGCTGTGTGACGGAAGCTGGGCAGGTCCAGGACTGTTGGTGGATGCTGGCAATATCCAAGGCTGAGTGGTAGCTGGAGAGTCTGCGGCTGCAGTGGGGTCCAGAGCTGGTGACGGGACCTGGAGTGGGAGGTTCATGTTTCATGACCCTTCTCCAGCCATATTTTCACTTTTCTCTTCATATTCCCCACAATTTTCCCCTATGTTTCTCACAGTTTTCTTCTCACATGTCCCAATCTTTTCCCCCTACCTTTCTAGGCCCTTTCTAGGCCTTTTTCTTTCCTCATGTTTCTCACAATTTGCTCCCTCTGTTTACTGCCCTGTTCTTCCTTCACATTTCCCTCCCTTTTTTACCTCATGTTTCCTGTTCTTTTCCTCTCACATTTCCCACCTTTTAAATAACTTCACAGATTGCAGAAGGCCACCCTGACCTTGATTAACAGCTCTTCTCCCATGGGACAGTGCATACCAAAGGATCAAATACAGCCATGAATACCTGTTCTTCGATGTACAGCCCTGAAAACTGGGCCGTGAATGTCTGTGGGATGAATTTTAAGAGCTAGAAACACCAGCTCTACTCTTCTTTATTTTGTGTGGTTCCTTTCTCTCTCCTACTGGCTGACTGTGTAATTGATCCTAAAACTTGTACACAGAAAAAACATACAAATACTCAAGTATGTTTAATAAAGACAATCCTGCTTGATGACCAAGTGGTGGTCTGTTATTCTCAATTGCTACATAGACAAGGTTAAAAACTGGCTTCTGTATCTTTGTACAGACTGGGCATCATGAAGCTGTCTCGGGGCTCTGCCTCTGGCCAAGGCAGCCACCTCCATTCCCATGCTTCCACCTTTCCACAGGTGGACCTGAGGCAAATGCAGTTGAACCACAGGCAGACGTAGCCAGGTTGGCTGCAAGGCAGCCAGAGCCAGGTTTTATCTCTCTGTGGAGCCAGGGCTCCCTCTGCCAGGGAACATCACACCGATGTATGGAGACTGAGGGAAATAGGACTGAACATCTTCCCATCCCAAGGAACTGATGACAGGCAGGCAGGAGGAACAGGAAGGAGCAAGGGCAGCCTCTCTCCTCAGCTTTACTTGCAGATGAACAGCCTAGTGCCGTGTGTCACTGCCTTGTCCTGGAGTGACACTGGAAGAGACAGCCCATCGGCCAACAATACAAGTGGCAGCACTCCTGCACACACAAGCTGTCTCCTCTGCCAGCAGAATCCAGCAGCTGACTGCTTCTGCCAGGGGGAGGAGAACAGCTATCACCACGGCCAGCAACAGCCACCTATTTGTCCCCATTGCTCAGGGCATCCACACTGAGCAGGGCACAGCCACAGATGTTCAGAGCTTCAGGGCTGCACCACACCATCACGAAGCCTATGTTGCAGGTGCGAACGACAAGAACCAGATTCCTATTCATAACATTCCTCACAGGAACTACATGTGGAGCCAGAGACAGAGAGACACAGCAGAATGGTGAGACTGGGCAGACAGCATGGCTTCATCAGCTTCCCTCGGCAGAGATGCAGGGACATGGCACTGGATAGAGCAGCTTCATTAAATGCAACCTCAGCAGCAGGTCTCTGCTGGTGCACCACAACACTGCAAAGGATCTGAGCATTGTGTTCAAGACAGAGCCTTCCCAGAAAGCGAAGATGAGAAGCGCAGCCTGTGCAGAGCATAGACTGCCCCTGCTCAGGAAAGCCAGACAAACTTTCCAGGATTTTGAAAAAATCATGAGTCATCAGAGGGAGCTAGAGCTTCTGGAACCAAATTTTCCAATCATGCCACCTTATCTGAGGAAAAGAAATAGTGGGAAGATGATGGATAGCAAAAACTGTGCCAAGGGAAGACATCAAAGAGCTGTCCCAAAATGAAGACAAGAGACCAAAAACTGGCTGAAAGGCAAGACAACAATGAGAAAGATCTGTCTCAAGGTGAATACAGGAGATGAAGAGTTGGCACAGTGAGAAAAATACAGTGATAAAGAGCTGTCATAATGGCAATATAACAATGACAAAGACATATCCCAAGAAGAAGATGGGAATGACAGAGAGATGTCCCAAGGCAAACACAGGAGAGACAAAGACCTGTCCAAAAGGGAAGAGGACAATGACAAAAAATTTACCCAGCAGGAAGACAACAAAGACATGTCCCAAGATGAAGATCATTTTGACAAAGGTGTGTCCTAGCAGGAAAATGACAATGACAAAGAGGTCTCCCATGGGAAAGACAATGTCCCAAGAGGAACAGGAGAAAGACCAAGAACTGTCTTACAAGTGGAAGGCAGCAATGACAAAGAGTTCTCCCAAAGGGAAGATGAAATGAAAAAAAACTGTCTCATCAACAAGACAAGAAAGATCAAGATCTGTCCTAATCAGAAGTTAATGCCAGCTACAGTACTTGGGACAACTCCTTGGGCCTAGTGAACAATGAGGACCCCCACACTGCTACCCAGAGGAGGCATAGCTGTCTCAGCAGCACGGTCACAGAGGTAGCAGGAGAGGCAGCTAGTGACCTGAGCACCTCTTGCCCCAGTGGGTACCACAGCTTCTGAGCCAGCTCTAGTCAGAACTCCTGAGGAAGGGGAGCACCATGCACAAGAGGTGAGGCACAAGAGGCAGCAATAACAGATTCTCTGGCCTTCAGTGTGCAGGTGACAGGTGCAGGGGCAGAGCCAGGCAGCTGCACTGCACAGACCCTGCTGCTCACCCAGTCCTTCACCTCACTTGTTGGAAGCCCATGCCCACAGCAGGCAGTGGGCAGGGACAGCTGGAGGTATCAGTCCCGTTAGTGCCAATGACCAAGGACAGAGCCTTTGCTAAGGAGAAAGAGTGGAAAGACTACATCAACTAAGATCTGTTCCTAGGGGAAATCTACAGTGTCTAGGGCCTGTCCCAAGAGACAAAAGGTATCCCAAGAAAACAGGATAATGTACTTCTACAGAAAAGGGACTCTCTAATCCTGCCCCCTGGGAGGCACAGGCATTTTGCCTGCATAGCCACATACCAGTCCAAGCCTTGCTTGCCAGATGGAAGCTTATGCCTTCAGCAAGCAGTGGGCTCTTTGCTGGCAACAGTCATCCCACTTCAGGAGGGCATTCCAGGCTCTGCACAGACTGTTCAGTGGCTCTGCATGGTAGCACAAGGATGGGACTGAGGATTAGCACCCTGCTGCCAGGGCCAGGCTGTGGGAGAAACAACCACGACACAGAAAGACCCACTCACCAGGCTAGTCTCTAGAGATATGGCTGGCCTTGAGCTTCTGCAGCAGCCTGAGGGCTAGTCTTGCTGTGGGCCTTTTTTATAAAAGTTGATGATTTTGCAACCCAATTTTCCCCCATGTTTCCTGCCCATTCCCCCTCACATTTGCCATACTTCCCCCACACATACTTCTTGCATTTTCCCCATATTGTTTCCTTGCCTTTCTTCTCCTCAGATGTCCTGTCATTTTCCCGCTCATGTTTCCCACTTTTTTCTCCTCAAGCTTCTCACACTTTCCCCCTGACGTTTCCTGCCCTTATTCCAGTCATGTTTCCCACTCTCTTCTCGTCATGTTTCCTGCCCTTTCTCCTCTCATGCTTTCCTCCAACCACGTCACCCTCACATTTCCTGCCTCTTTAAACAGCTGGTAGACGGGGGTACAAACTGTCTTGTGTTTCTCCGCGTTCACAGAACAAAGCTACAATACTGCATTAATGAATTTAATGTCTATTAATAGTAATCTAAACATACACCTTAGAATGGAGACTCCCGTCTGCCCCGCGCTGCTCGGCCCGGAGAGACACCGTGCCTCAGGTAGGCCAGCCCCAGGACGCCCAGGAGCGGTGCTGGGAACGGCAGGCACGGCCGGCCAGGGCTTTGGCCGGAAAGTCCGCGGGGAGCGGCGGGAGGCACCACCTCCTCGGAGCAACGGCCTCGGCCGCCATCTTCTGCCTGGCGCCAGCCCCTGCGGCGCGGACCCCGCTCCAGTCCCGACCGCTGCTCCTGGCTACGCACTTTCTGGGAGAAGCAGACGCTGTTTTCTGTCTCCGTAGGAATTGGTCTCGGCTGAGGCCGCCCCCGTTAGCAGCCAGCCGGCAGCAGAGACCTTCCCACTCTGGCAGCCCCCATTCCCTGTCTGTCCCCCTCCCTCCCTCCCGTCACAGCCGTGCCTTCCACGCCCGTTCCGGTTTGGCGGCGCGCGGAGATTGGCTTTTCGATCCCGGCGGCCGGAAGCGGGACTTTTGAACGGTAACGGACTCTCTAGGCTGCTCCGTTGTGGGGTCGCTGCCTCGGGACGGAGTAACACTCGGGACTGCTCCTGCCGGCAGCGCCCCAAGAAACGGGGTGGGGCTCGAGGGTCTTCTGGCCGCTGCGACTCGTAATCGCGGCGCTCCCGCGCCTTTCGCCGGGGAGCCGTGACAGGACCGTGGGAACAGCAGCCGCTCCGCCTTCCCCGGGGGCTGCTGCTGAGTCGGTTCCTGTGCCCGAAAGCTGAGCGCAATCTGCGGTCTCCCCTTGTGGGTGCTGAGAAGAGCTGCCTGCGTCCTGCGGGTCGCAGAATGGCCGGAGATGACTATGAGGAAATTCTCAAGTACTATGAATTACACGGAACAGTCGGCACAGGTGGGCTCAGTCTGTGAATGCAAACAAGTGTGTGTGATGTGTCCACTCACCTCAGTGTTTATCTGAGAGATTAACTGTTACTTCAGAGTCTGTGGCTCATGTTTTCTCGGTGTATTTTGCGGGCCACAACTGTGGAAGTGTAACTGGAAGGTGGTGGCAGCAATTGCTTCTTCCTCTAGCAATGATGCTACATGCTGTGCACATGATATTTGCTTCAGAACGACTGAGATCAGGGTGAGAAAGCTTGTCACCATGCGGAGCTTTATATATTTCTGTTTCAAATTCTAGGTGGATTTGCAAAGGTAAAACTTGCGCGACATCGTCTCACTGGTGAAAAAGTTGCAATAAAAATCATGGACAAGCTTGCTTTACAGGTAATCCAAAAGATACTTCAGAGGTGGTAATGTGCTGCTCCTGTGGATCTCTCAGGAGCACGGGTGCAACCTGTCACTGTGGGCTAGTGGTGGATGCTGTAAACTTGAAAGAATTTTAATGGCACCACAAATCCTGTGCCCTCATGTGGAGAGGGCAATATTCCCTGGCTGTAAAACTGAGACAGTTACAGCTTTAAATATTAAGTAACTAAATAAACTATGTAAGTCAAACGGAGTGCTGATGAGAATAGTAGCATTGTATATCTGCCCCTTTGGGTTTTACTGACCAGTGTGTGAGGGGAGCAGGTGAGCTGCGACAGAGCTGGTGCTGGCTTGAGTTTGAGCAGTTCTGATGTGTGGGCTTACTTTGAGGTACAGACTGTCAAACTACTTGGCAATTTCATACCTTGCTGTTGTGATCTTTTAGGATGACTTGCCTCGTGTTAAATTAGAAATCAATGCCATGAAGGACTTGAGTCACCAGCACATTTGCCGGTTGTATCATGTGATTGAGACACCCAAGAAAATATTCATGGTTTTAGAGGTAAGGAATGGTGTTTCTGTTATGGCAAAAATCTCTGGGTTTAGCCATAGCAGTAGGTGGTAGTAGAGTCCAAACGAAACAATTCTTAGAAAATCATCTCAATAATAAGTGTGTCCAAGGTGCTGTAGTTTTAAAACGAAGCTGATAATGTGTTCCGTCTCTTTGTAAGAGCCACTCTTCACTGTTTGCAATAAACAAACTGACTTTAATTCCCCCCTCACACTCCAAAAAACAGCACCAGCAGGATATGTGGGACCTGAGAAGTGCCACCAAGTTGTCATGTCTTGGGCAGTTTCTGTCACCTGTGCTGGTAGTGTGATATGGCTGTGGCAAGCATCAGGCAAGAGTTATGCTCTTGGTCTTGTTGGATCTGTTGCACACTGGCCTGGGGCATGCCTGAGTGCTACTGGGATTAAGCAGAGGGAAGGAAAGAGTGCCTTCCTGCTGTCCAGTGCCCTTGTTCATGTTTACATTTCATGACGGTATCCCAAATGTATTCTTTTTTTTCCTGCTTTCATGCAGTACTGTCCTGGAGGAGAGCTGTTTGATTACATAATTTCTAAGGACCACCTTTCTGAGGAGGAAGCTCGCATATTTTTTCGGCAGATTGTTTCAGCAATTGCTTATGTGCACAGTCAGGGATATGCCCACAGAGATCTCAAACCGGTAAGTCTGAACAGTAGTTGAACTCGCACAAATAATAATGAATACCCACTTTTATTTCTCTGAATGGAGCTGGTGTGAGTTGTCTTCTCTGTTCTCCTGTGCTTAGAGCTCTTTAGTTAACATTTGCTGAAAAAGCATTATTTCTACTTATTGCTTTGTTCCTCAGCTGAGCTGGATGCAGCTGTATCTGAGGAAGGAGCTTCCTCTAGAAGAGAAGCAGAATAGGGCATTCCAGCTGAGAGTGGAGCAGACACAGATTTGATTTGCACTGTTGGTTAGGCATTTTTGCTATCCCCTTTATTCCAGCACAAACCCAGGGAGAGGTGTTATGGTTCCTCTCTATTGTGCAAACTGTTCTGTTCTGACATTCAAAGGAAAATGTGACTCCCACAGTGTAAACAAGTAAGGATGGAGGAGGGATGTGCCACAAAACTGATCCTGTGACTTTGCTGTCACCACAAGAATTAAGCATGTGCTTAGGGAATAGAAGCCTTGAGACTATTTCTCCTAGAAGGGGTTAGAAGTTTGCATGTTCAGAGACACCAATAACTGAGAAAAGCAAATTCTTTGGGTACAAGCATTTTACTAGACAGCTCATGAAATCCTTGTCTCCAAAGAGCTTCTCTCCAAGCAAACCCTTCTGTGTCCCTCTTGGAAAGATTTGGAGACCTGATGGATTCACAGGATTGTGAGATAACTTGGTTCGAAATTGACTTCTAGTGGCTTCTGCTTTTATCTCCTGTTTAAAACAGTGTCAGACCAAACTTGTTCATCCAGGCACATCTTGGACCTCTTCCTAGGATGAGGCACCATAACGTTGCTGGGAAACCTGTTAGGCTCTTCACTTCCTTTTTTATGAGAAAGGCATTTTCTTAGTACCAGCCTAAATGTCTCCTGAAGCTTGTTGACTGTCACCATCCCACCTTGTGCTTCTCTGAAGGGGCTGGTGCTGTCTCTATGCCCCCTTTGTAGGAACGAAAAGGCTGCCATGAGGTCTCCACTGAAGCTTTGTCACCTACAGGCTGAAAAATTATCTCTCCCTCAGCCTCCTCATGGAAAAAGTGCTCCTTGGACAGGCTGGTTTCCATCCACAGAATTTACCTCAGTTTGCTGTATTTCCTGTGCTAGAGGGTGGGCAGAAACTGAATGTGCTGTTCTCACTGTGGTGAACAGAGGGCAAGTGGCTTCCCCCACTTTGCCAGCTTTGCTTCTTTTCACACCATCTGGGATGTCACTGGCTGCATTTTCTGCAGGGCAGGCTGCTGCCTCACAGTTTTTGCTTTCTGTATAGCAACCCCATAGGCCTCTCTTAGCAGGTAGGAGCTTGTATTCCCTATATGGAATATAGGATATATTCATTAGCAACAGACCAAAATCTCCAGAGGGGAGCTTCAAGTAAATTATGGCTGGTAATGGCAAGAAGAAATAGGGTGAAAGAAAATGTGGTTTCTTGGATACCTGCCGTTATGTAAGAATTCATTACCACTTTATCTTTTACTAGGAAAATTTGCTCATTGATGAGGAGCACAACCTGAAGCTGATAGATTTTGGACTTTGTGCAAAGCCAAAGGTAAGGGTGTCAGTTGCTATCATAGCAGAGCTTAATCAGCTACAGTGCACACATAAAAATTGTAGGCATGACTTCAGGGTGCAGTGCAGAGCCTTGCCCTGAATTCGAGCTGTTGGTGTAGTCGTCCCACTGCTAATTGCTTAGTAGGGCCTCACCCATGTGAGAGTTTTTTTGCGCAGAATATCATTTTCCTCCTCTTGCACTTCATCTTTCATCCCAATATAATGCACAGATTGCCTTGTGTGTAGAGTATCTACTCCCACAAAGGCTTGCACTGTAAAGCTTATGTTGGTGTCTATTTGCCCCCAGTAATTTTCAATGGCACGTGTCATTTTCATAGGATTTGTCCATGTGTGGAGATTGTGGATCAAATCAAACAGATTTCCCCTTACCTTTACAAAGCCTCTGGATCCACATGGTGGTACTAAGTTAACAAGTTTAAAGTTTGTTTCTATGTTGCTGCTCTGTTTATCATCTTCACATATGAGATAGGTGCTGGGAAGAAGGAATTTCATGGAAAGAAGATCTTACTGATCCAAAGTCTGCAGATTGCTTTAGCTGAGTCAAGTTAAGGCACCTTGCAGGAAATTGGGAGTATTAGACCACCATCTTGGTGGTAAAATGTCTTCTCACTCTGATCTGCTTAAAACAAAGCCCAGGCTAAGGAATAACACGTTTTTAATATGGAAGCATTTTAGTGGCTCTTCATGAAGTTATTGCCTTAAATATTGATATAAATATCCAACCTGCCTCATGCCCAGTAGCTCTTGAATTATTGATTCCCAAGTTCCATCTGTTTTCTTTCTGGTCACAAAGGGAAGTATTCCTATTACAGGAGGAGCTGCAGAAAAGGCTGCTGGGAGAACATGTGAAGGAGCAGCTTAGGACCTGAACATTTTTAGGAGTCTCCTGTTCTTGAACAGTTTTTGCCTGGTGAAGCCATGTATTATACCAAAGCAAAATGTTAGGTGACTGTATATACACAGCATTGGAAAATGAAGCTTCTGAGGCCTCTAATGTGATTGCTAGAAGACGCCATTTGTGCTAGAGCCAATGCTTCCTTGTCATCAGTTTTGTCTTATTCTAGGGTGGCCTTGATTACCATCTGAACACCTGCTGTGGAAGCCCAGCTTATGCAGCACCAGAGCTGATTCAGGGCAAAGCATACATTGGCTCAGAGGTAGGTGATACAATTGTGGGTTAGGGTACTTTTTTCCATGTGCGCCATGTATTTAAAGCTGCTGAGATTCAGATATACTCCCCTGGTGTCTTTCTTCACTCAGTGGCACTCAAAATCTGTGTGACTGAGAGCAGTCACAACCTGGAATAGCTCCTGACCATAGGTTCTGCACCTGGCTTGTCATCTCTGACTAATCCTTCACTGTCCCCAGGCGTTGCTCTACAAAAAGTTACTGCCTTCTACCACATTATTCCAAGCAGCAATTCGTTCTGTTAATTTTCCAAGTCTTGTTGCAAATTTCTATGTGGTCGCAGTATCTTGTGTACTTTGTCTTTGAAATCTTCTATGAAAACTTGCTCTTTTTACTGTGCACTGTAGTAAAATTCAAGAGAAAAAAAAAACCGTAGCATTTATTCAGCTTTGATTCCATGTCTAGAACATTGGGGTCTGGTACATGCCCTTGTCAATCCATCAAAAATGCTGCAATTTCAATCTCCTCAAACTTCCTAACTGTGCTGTTGGATGGAGTCAGTCTTTTTTCCTTTACCTCCTTTGCACCACTGTCCCTGACCTCTAAGTGTTGCTTTCTTTTACTTTTTCACAAAGTCAGTGCTTCTCAAACCTCCTTTATCTTTATGACTGAAGTGGGAGTTGCAGTATGACGCATGTAGACCTTGTCATGTCTACACAGAAAAGAAACAGTGGGGCTTTAAAGCTGATTGTTACTGTACTGACAGCTGTCATAATCACAAACACTTTTGTATACAAAATCCCTTCAGATGAGTTTGATTTCCTTTTTGTCAGTGAATCCCTTGTAGGTTGAAGGTAATGCAGCAATTTGGTGGCCTAAGGAAAAGGGTAATGATTTTACTAGTGCTCTAGTTTAAATTAATTGAAAATTGTGTGCTTTCACTTGGACTATAAGAGTTCTGTCTACAGTTAAGGAACATACTTTCCACAAGTTTCATGTAGGCTTTGCCAAAAGGAGACAATGTGATCAGTCTCTAAGCCATTTTAAACAGGTGAACTCTCACTTTTATGTCTTAGGCAGATATTTGGAGTATGGGAGTACTGCTGTATGCTCTGCTGTGTGGCTTTCTCCCCTTTGATGATGATAATGTCATGGCTGTCTACAGGAAGATCATGGTAGGTATTGATGATACTAGAATACATGAGGAACAGGAATCACTAAGCATTACGGGAAATTTTTACTTTCTTATTGGAGCAAAAAAGGCTTATCTGCTGAATTTTGTTATGCTTTGCTTCTCTTGAAAGCATCAAGAGAATGATCAGTGTTTTGAGGATTTGCTTCTGCTTTCCCTCAGCCTGTGCAGTACTGTAGCTTGGTCCTATGATACAGTAGAAAAGTGAGTTTTAGGAAAAGCATTTTCTTGCTAGTGGGCTGGACTTTTATATCTGAGTGTTTATCTGTCTTCTCCCTAAAAATTACTAAAAATGCTCTTCTTTAATGTCAGCCACCCTCATGTCTAGGAAAAGCAGGATTGTCCACCTGCTATTATACTTTCCTCTTCCAAAAGGAGTTTAATAAATAGTATAATTAAGTCATTGATTCTTTCCCTGTAAACTCCTCTTGATGTGGCTAAACAGCTGTTGTTCCTCATCACACATGCATCTCTGCCAGCCACTTCTCAGCTGCCATAAAAATCTGTGTTGATGAACCTTGGTCTGAGTGGGATGATGAAGAGCAGTGTAGAGTAATGGCTTTGTATTCCTCTACCTCGTTCTCCTCTCACCAAAAGTCTAATATGTCTTTAAAAAGACACCAAAAGAACCCTCCTTGAGAGTATTCAAGGACTACTTTGGCAGGGGGCAACTGACACTGGTTTGCACAGGAAATGTTTTCATGGTGCATAACAGTCTGAGTTCTATGAAGTGCCTGATTATTTCAACAGAGTGTAGATTTTTAATCTGGAATTGGAGTACACTTGAATACTTTGACAGAAGAAAGCACCTTGACTAGGATGCTTAGTTTGAGTTATTGAAGAGAACTTTAAAAAATATTAAAAAGGGAAAAAACAAGCAAAGACTACCTAATCCAAAGAGATTGTATAAAGGTGCTAATGTTCAGCTGAGATGCCAGTAAAATTACACGACTTCCCAACTATATAGTCACAGAATATCTTGAGTTGGAAGACAGCAAAAAGGACCATTAAATTTGACTCCCTGCTCTTTGCAAGACTACCTAAACTAAACCATGTGATTAGGAGTCTAGTCCAAATAATGCTAGCAAGCACTTAGTTTCTCAGTAAAGTTGCTATTAAGTGTAAACAACAGGGTTGTTGAGCTGCTTTTCCCTCTCTGCTTGTGGTGTGAACTGTGTTGTCTACCCAGAAGGTCAGAGCACATTGAGAACGTGTCCACTTGTAAGCATGCTGTCATAGGATGACAAAACCCTTTTTGGTGCTCATTAGACCAAGATGCAGATGGTAAATGATCCAACTGCTTAAGGCATTCACTGAGCTGAGAACTCAGATGTGAAATGGAGATCTTAATTAAGAATATAAAAAATGATTCTGTGTAGCTACCATTGTCCAGCCTGGACGGGAACTATGCACTGAGTTGTTTGGAGCAACGCAGTGTCTGCCAGTGGAATGTGTTGAAGTGAGCTGAAACTACAAATGAGGTTATAAAGCTTAGTCTGGGAGCAGTCAAAAACTAATCATATCACAGGTGTTAAGATGCCTACTTGCTATTTCCACTCTGAATTTGTTTTAATTTTATGTGGTTGTGAGTTGAAAATTGTTTCAAATGAGGACACATTAACTAATTCCACAATTTGAATTAGGACAACTAATTCAAATTGTGGAATTAGTTTCACACATTTTAAATCCTGAAATTTATTGTAATTTCATCTCAAACCTGTTGCTCCAAGTCAAATCTGCTGCTTGAATTTAATTAAAATCATATGCCTAACATGCAGTGTTAATTCCCTGGAATGTTCTCTTAATTTGTGAATCAGTGGCTTGACTTTTTGACTGAAAAATTAAGCTGTGGTATAACTACTGTAAAAAAAGACTTACTTCTCGTATGACCTTATGTGCCTGGCAGATAACATAACCTATTTACCATCCAGTATTGCCCACAGTACAATAGATGAGAATTGCTCTTTGTTATGTTGTGTTCTGTGGCATTGTACTAAAGCCAAAATGTAGATTATCTGTGTTACTTACTTTCATAGTAAAGCTGTGTTGTAAAACAGCCTATAGAACTATTTGTAAATAACTCACTTGTAGTGTCTATGAAGATGTAACTGAAAGTCTTCAATCTGTAATATCAATGCAATACGTACTGTACTTAGAAATGTGGCTGCATATAATACCAACTGTTTTGTTATTAAGGCATTTGTCTGTAGAAAGAAAACTGCCATTACAAAAGTATAGTTACATTACTTGACAATGACTTTGTACTGATTTTTATTTTTGTCTCAGTTTTCATTCAGAAATAAATGATTCTTGGTGGTGAATTCGGTTTGTTTTCTAGCTACTGTTCCACCTCACATCTTCAGTTGGCTGGGAGTTGGTTTTTTTCCAATTTTCTTCTAAGCAAAAATTAAAGAAAAACAACTGTAAATAATAACTGTAAATTTTTTTTTATCTTGAAAAAATCTCACTTGCTAGATCTGTAACCTTTCTTCTGTCTGCTATATGAGATTGAAAGTTTAGCATTAGATGTAACCTATTCAAAAAAGAATATCCTAACACTGAGGATGGCGTAATTTTAGTGTCTGAAAAGTGATTTCAGGGAATCTTCACATCACAAAGTGCTAATATCATTCATAATCCAGTATGTTTACACTTCTAGAACTTCAGTACTAAGCTGATAGGATGGAGAAAGGAGAAGGTTAGCTGCAAAAGTGGGCAAAAATGGAAGTGTCACAAGCAGAGTTGACGAAAACTGCAGCTGATGAATTCAAACATGGCATTTTCCTTACTAATGCTGCTGGGTTTTAGTACTGCCATGACATTTATGCAAGTAATTATTTAAACTAAGTTCACATCT
>VYZP01049992.1:185-15473 GCA_013400635.1 Hypocryptadius cinnamomeus
GACCAGAGAGAGGGGACAAAGGAAAAAAATGTACAACATTATTTCCCTTATCTGAAAGGAGCACTCTGCATAAATATTTCAGAAAGTCTACTCATTTTCAGAATTATACAGCAACAGATTTTTAATCATTCAACTCAATGCCAGAAAACTGGAACAATGTATTTCAGATCTTGACATAAGATGGATAGGAACAAACATACCATCTTTAGTCATACTATCATGAAAATTAAACTTCCACACACTGACTTATTTACATACAATTCCTTAATTAAATATTTTTAAACATAATTCCTGGTAGCATATTAAAAATTCATCTGCTCAAAAGGTTGCATTTCTTTCCTTAACAAGCCAATAAGCTTTCCTTCACTTACTAGTACAGGCCTCTGGCTATGTTTATACAATGTAACACTCCACTGGAAAAAAAAAAATAAACAGATTTTATATTTAATGACCAATTTATTCTAAAAGCAAATTTCTTTTCTGTCTCTCCAGAGAGACTTCAGTAACATTCTGGACACCAACCAACATCTCTATAATACTACTACTGAGTATTACTTTATTAAGTTCTTCCTACTATAATATTAGATTATATTTAGACCTTGACCTCCATAAAAGTGCTTTAAAATGAACTATCAGTTTTTATCAAAATAACAACTTACAGGCATAGACTGCCACCTAGTGATTTTAATTATCTACAAGGAAAAAGAAACTAAACAAATGAAACAAAAATCAGCCTCCCTTCCAGGACAGAAGAAAAAAAAAACCCATTCATTCCTTCATATTTTATATCAACATATAGAAACAACCTCACATTATATTACTTGCATCACCTACTATAATTTGACAGTAAATTCAGGAGGGGGATGGGGAAAGAGTCAGTAAGTGCATGCAATCTTCCTCATAAGATTCATCAGGTTGGTTTGCTGTCACTTCTATCTGGAATTCCTCCTTATTTTACAGGGAGTCTAGCCTTTTCATAAAACAAGCATTCCATCTAGAATTTATTTAATCTCTGAGACTGCACTGACAGGCAGACACACCCCTCAAAACACTGTATTCTTTCTATTTTTTGCACTTTCAAGACTTTCCTGTTTCTCCTCAGTATTGTAACTATATTTTCAGTACATCCTCCAGTTCATCTTTGCCATTCCCTCTTCAGCCACTGCCTGTTTTCTACTGAATTCCACTATCAGTGAAGAAAGAAGCTGAGTTACCCATGTCCTCTTATCTGCCTTACAAAACTGAATTCCCATTCTGTAAATGAGTCCTAAATTCAGGACCTTATCTTCAGACTCTCCTCCTGTTCAAACTTGTATTTCCTCTTATTCACCCTGAAGAGGTTAGTACCCTTTTTGAGCAAATGGCAATACTAGTTTCATTAGTCCTTGTTCAATGTTCATATAAGTACAATTTTACGTCATACAAGCACAATTCCCATGTTCCCTCTCACATTTTAAAGGAGTTCTTTCCAAATATTCCTGAAACCACACCATAGCCTCCTCAAAAATCTCATTAAAAATCTTTGTTATTATACCCATGGAATAAATCTGACTCTAGCTAGGCTGCTGATGTGCTGTGACTGCTGGTTATCACGCTGATTAGCACAGTGTAAACAGTCCTTTGCACTCCCTCAACAGACCCCCTGCGCTCTGTCAGGGCAGTCAGGGCTGTCACAGAGTCTTTGAACAGTACTGGCACATTGGAATACACTATCAATAAAATGCTACTGCAAAGATTAAATAATCTCTTTTCTTCATTCCAATATAATATGACAGCTTACATCAAAAAAATACATCAAAAGACCCTCACAGCACCACCCTAACAATATAAAGTTTGTCCTCTCTGTCTTTTAAACTGAAGATGTTCACTAACACCCAAGAAGGTTGCATATGCAGCCATCTGCTCCTGTTTCTTACTTCCCAAACAACATCTTCTGTTGCCCATGTTTCCAGCAACTGGTTGCTGTCTCAGAGGCCTGGTTTTCATATGGAGTCTAGTACACACAGTCAATATATCACACCAGTTACAGAAATGTAACTCAGTCTCAACAAACAGCACTGAAGATCATGGCTAACAGAAGTTCTACCCAAATTATTTGAACACCAACATGTAAACTAGAGAGCAAGAGAACATCTACATAATAACTGAAGCAGAGAAGCAAGACAACAAAATATGGTTGTGTTTCTGAAACTTCTTAGAAGTATAGTCTTCGTCCTCTCCCTTCTTTGGTTTACTCAAAAAAAGGTGGATGTTTGTTCTCCAAGATGGCTGTAACACATCTTTATTATCATTAAATAGATTTAATCACTTGCTGCAAAAGGTCCAAGTCATCTCTGTGCCTTGAAGAAAGTAAGCTGCTGAAACTTAATATGTTATAATCTCTTCTTCTCTGTAATAGCTCAGCGGGGGAGTAGCAATTCCCAAACTAAAAGCTGTATCATGTTACTGTCTCCACAACCAGCTTCCAAGACCTGTAAAATGCTATACACTAATTAGCCTGCATACATGAAACATTGATTTTACGGTTTTTTAGCATTCCAGTAACAACACTTCTCACAGCAAAATGGGAAAAAAAAAAAAGGAGAAGAGATGTTAATATGAAACTGATGTCAGATTTATAAATTACATAAACCTACCATACTTGTCTCGCAAGCCAACTGTACATCTGAAGACTCCACCAAAGGCCACGTCTTCACCAAATACAACTGAAAATAAGAACAGCAGAGGAGGCTAACATTACCCCAATACATCTTACTTTTAAACAATCGTGTTTCAAAGGCTTTTACACGGGACATAACAAAAGTAACTCCTAACATTTCATTTCACTTTGAGATTTATCTAGATCTAAGCATTTCTCATGCACAGCCTGACTATAACAAATAAAGAACCAAGGTTAATGAGGAATCAGAACACTAACACAGCTGTCTCAAAACAGAATTCATGACAGTTATTCTGTTAGGCCTTCATTAGCTATCTACTTTTTTGGAATATCCTATAGTAACACTGTGTCTAAAACTAAATGAGTAAAATTCCAAAAAGCAATTACACTCAGTCACAAATGAGTCATTGAAATTAAGCCTTCTGCTTCAACTGGGAACCATTTTCATTCTTCATCCACAGATTTCAATAAATATAATGTTTTGAAAACCATCAAATTGAAGGGTTTTTTTCAAAATATCAATCCAATATGAAATGTCAAGCCTTCTCCAAACATACTTACTAGACCCCTGAAGAGTGACTTCAAAGGAACTCCTCTACAGAAAAGATGACTACTTAATAACTAGGACAGTTCTCAGTATTTAACACTACTGCTCTTGTAGTCAATAAAGTTTTATCACTAAAAGTATTTGCCTTTAAAACTTAGCTTCATATCAACTAATCTGTTTGTGGTTTTTTCTTTTAATTTAGGGGATGGTTATGTCTAATTTTCTTAAAACAGTTTTGTTATCTGTTTCACAGAAACAACTATTGCCCATTTCAAATTTTTAAGCATGTAAAATGTGCAGCAATATCACCAACAGCTGTTTGCATGAACCAGGGTCAGTTCTGATTATTCCACAAATCTTCAATATTCTCCATATTCTAAAGGCACAAAATAACAAGCTAACCTTCTTGCCTTTCAAATACTATTCTTAATTAAATAAAATAAATTTCTGATTGGAATCACTAAACGGGATTAGCATACTTGTGCTAATCACATCAGTGACACCACTTAAAGAAAAATAAATTCTATAAAGACGTAAAAGTAATGCACTCAAGGAGTGTATGACTGAACTACATCCCTAAATCACTTCTCTAATTTTTAACAATTTGGGTGGGGCTTTATGTACTTAAAATCTTTGCAAGTCCTTTTTGTTACCATATGGCTCCTTACTTTTGAGCCAGCTGGCATCTACAAAAAATATTCCCATTTAATGCTGATATCCACAATCTTGAATGGATTTGCTCATTCAGTTCAGCCACTGAAATGTATTTTCCTGGAGACATTCTAATTCTCATCAGCACAAATATGAGGATTTCTACACTTAAACAACAATTGCTCAATTCCCATACAACTAAAAACATATGAAGGACATGTTTTCCATTGTGAAAAGTCCTAATTAATTCAGTAAGTGTGGTGATTCTGAGAACTCACATCTGGACTGTAGAACTCCAACATGGTCTTGCAAAGGGCTTTACAAAGACTAAGCCCTGCAAAGATGAGGAGCAAGACTGGAACCTTAGAGCAACTGGTTCTCTAAAGGCTCAAGGTTATATATGAGTCTAGGCTCCTGATAGACTAACATTTTACTTGCTTTTATATGGCTGATTCTACAGAAATGGTAATCAAATCTGTTCTTGGCCCTAATTTACCCTCAGTTGTCTGAATTTAATTTAATCGAGGTGCATATAAAACAGCTGAGATTGAGAGGGAATTTACACAGGCGTAGTACTGGACAGACAACACAGAATTTGTCCCAACAGATTAGACAATTAGGCAAACTTTAGGATGAGCAGTGATTCAAACAGTGCCAAAAAGGACTACTAACAAACTAAAAAGAAAACCCAAAATTACACAAGGTGATGCAGCCTTAGCAGCTGTGTTCATGCCATGAAACATCTCTTTCAGATATCTGGCCATCATCATGCCTTTGTTAGGACAACAGAAGCAAAAGACCTCCTGTTATATATAAGAATTAAAAGTGGAGTAAATAGTTTTGTGCAATAGTTTACAGTAAGCCTTTTAAATCCCACTATAATGAAGTAGCATCTTCCAAGTCATGGGTTATCCAGACCACAAAAGCCTAGCAAATCTTACACTGCTTATGCACAACAGTGAACAGAAAACAGTAAAGCTATAAATTAAATTTGGAGGGCAGGGAAGAAAGCAGAATGTACAGAGCAAGGAATATACGGTCTCTAAAAAAAACCTGGTTTTAGGGAACAGAAAGTTTAAGAAATGTAGAAGAAATATTTACATTTTTAAAACTCCTATTAGTGGGACTAAAGCTGCCCTCAAGGACAGTTCTCATGAGTAATACTTCAAACATGTTAGATAATGTATCTTCTGTCCTCACTTTCAAGTGAAATACACAGAACTAATACAGAAGATACAGCTGCATTTTAGACCATATAATCCATTAGTAATCTGTTAATGCAACACATTTTTAAGATTTAAGATCAAAGTGTAGTAATAACTTATTAGAAAACTTTACAGGCCATGAGAAATACATTAAATATTGTACATAGATAGGCAAACCAAAACACAATTCATATAAAGCAAAATACACTAACAAGCGTAAGGTACCTGCAGTTGGATCTTTGGCTAAAGCATTGTCCAAGGCACTTGTTATGGATTGGAAGAGATTCATCTTCTGAGTTTGCCCTGTGTGAAAGTGATCATTCCGCAGTTTAATTTGGTTGAAAACACGAAGTACATTAGAAAACACTGGTGCAAACATGCCTAAAAGCTTAACCATCAAAAAACAAGATCCCTGTTAGGAATACCCAAGATTGATTTGTTGAATAAACTTAAATTATGGGAAAGATGGGATTGAGTACTTGGCCTTCCCAAGGACTAGAATTCCACTTCCAATTTTTTTTTCAAAAAACTATGCTCTTGCCTAGAGCAGATGCAGCTTTGCAAAGCTCAGTCAAGCACTGGGAAGAATGCCTTCCTTTTCAAAGGAAGAAACCAACATATTGTTTTGAGGACTGGGATAACCCCCTTACTAAAATTCACTGAAGCTTATGTCATCATTCTTTAATCACATTTTTTTAAGCTCCAGCCTTTCCCATTTACAGATATCTATTATTATCAGAAATTTCCTAGACTCTGGCCTGCTCTCTGCACTGCAGTTAGTAAGTGTCTGAAGCTTCAAATCCATACTTCAAAGAAAGAAACTTGGTGCTGAAGTAAAGCAAGTTATTTAATTCAAACCAAGGCTACCAGAATGCCCTTCTTCATTCCAGCACTTCTGGGAAAAACAAGGAGACCTGAAAGCAAAGATGGACCAAAACAGTAGCCTAGTCCTCACTACTGTGACCAATTCAGACTCTCCAAGCAAATAAAATAATTCTTAAAAGAAACCAAGTAAGAAATTGCTTGGCTGACATTTGGTAGCTCTTTAACTGGCAAAACCTCTTAAGTCATGACTAGAAGCCACAGTCCAGGAGAATGCTACCTACCAACACACACAGTGTGTAAAACTAAATAAATAAATGAGATTATTAGATGAAGATCCCACACAAACTAAGAGGTGTTAGAATTCAGAAAGGTGAACTACGTTCTTTTCCCAGTAGTTATAGTACCTCTCAACAAACATTCAGCTTCCCTTTCTTCTAAATCTTTAATTAATGTTAGTATTTTTTGTTAAAGACTCATGTCACACCACGCCTGAGTAGCTGAATAGCTGCATTCCTACACATTCCTGTGCTTGGTAACTTCATTTGTTATATTTTACATGGCCCTTTAAGGAGAGGCAAATGTGGAAAAGAAAATGTTACGGGAACTGATCAAGTTATACAAAAGCCCTAATGAACAAAATTTACAAATTCAAGAGAAGAAAAGCTCAGGAATGGCAGCTGTTTCTCTCTTTCCCCAGTCATCCACATTAGTACTTAGGTTATCTTTTCTACACGATACCATCCTTCCAGTATTTGAAATAAATAAATGGCTATTACTTAAGCTGCTGTCAGAAACTCCTCACCACGATAGTTCTAACCTGCTTCTCTTCCTTGTAATACAGGCCTTTGTATAAGCCCCACAGAGGAAAGGGGGAACTAATTGTGCCTTTTAGATTTGAACTGTGAAGTTGGAAAAGCAATAGCTCAACAATGAGGATCAGTATTGTCATAATTTTATTTCACTTCCACTGCTTTTCACAGAATTTCAAAGTGTATTTTGACTCTCAGGGAATTAGATTTCTACTAATTAATGGCTATAACTGGCATGCCACTCCAGAGCTTCTTTGCATGATCTCAAGCAGGGACCTGCCATACACAAGGTTCACCTTGTGGCACCTTGGTCGTTTGTACATCTTTGTCACTAATGGAAACTCTGTTTCTGTTGGTCATGATCAAGATGCAACACCAAGGTATCCAACCAAGTAACAAGTTTTCTAGAGGATAGAGAGGTTCACGTGATAGAAACAGCTGTTCTGCAGCTGGCAGGCTTCTTCCAGGAGAACTCAGCACTAGCCATCTGCAGGGATGCATCTCAGAAATAAAAGTCAAACGCCATGCGCTGCTCATTTCCAAGTTATCTGTGTTTACTCTCAACCATGTGACCACGAGGATGACCTCGAACCTTTCAGGGGACAGCAGTCTTTATTCATCACAGGTTTATTATGACACTTATGACCTAAGCATGCAATACAAAAACCAGGACAGATGTCAAGACAAGTTACTTCTAGAAGCTTTTGGTACAGGATAGCGGCCGAGGATGGCCTTACAGGTACACGACGGGCCTATCTACGGCAGCTCTGGCTCTGACAGCCCGAAACACTTCGCCGCCCCAGTGTCGAGAGGGCCTGCCGGCCCCGCCAGCGGCCTTCGGGGGCCTTCCCACCCACAGCCCAGGACTCCTGCGGACAACCCGCGGCTGGAAGTGCCGAGGACACAGCGGGGTCACCCGGCAGTGCGGATGCCTCCGCCGGACGGGGCCCGACTCGCAGCGCCCCACCGCGCCCTCGGCGGGTCCCGCCTGCCTCCCTCCCATCCCGGACGGGGCTGTTGGCGGCCTCCGCCAAGAAGGCGGGGGCGACAGGGCGGATCCGGCGGCAGAGCGAGGTTGAGGCCGGCCCGCGGGGTGGACCCCGGCCCAGCCGCGCTCTCACCGTACTCGCTGGGCGCCGGGTCCGGCTGGAAAGAGAAGTGCGCGGCGGTCCGGCGGGGCGCGCCCGGCAGCGGGGCCAGGCGGCCCCAGAGCCCGGCGGGGAGCGCCGCGCGCAGCGCCCGCCNAGGCAGAGTCACAGCCGCAGTCACAGGCACGGCCACGGGAGGCCTCACCTCAGAGCTGTCACCGTCACAGCTGAAACCAAAGGCTTCACCTCTCCCCTTAAACTCTTCTCTCTGCTTGCATTGCAGGGGTTGTCGTGTAACCACCCCAGAATCGACAAATCGTAGACTGGTTTGGGTTGGAAGGGACCTTAGAGATGATCTGGTTCCAGCAGGCTTGCCAGCGGCAGGGTTGCCTTTCACTAGACAAGGATGCTCAGAGCCCATCCGACCTGGCCTTGAACGCTTCCAGGGATGGGGCATCCACAGCTTCTCTGGGCAACCTGTTCCAATGCTTCACCATTCTTGCAGTAGGGAATTATTTACCTAATATCCATTCTAAACCTATACTCTTTCACTTTGAATCCATTCCCCCTTGTCCTCTCACAACATGTCCTTATAAAACTCTCCATCTTTCTTCTAGGCATCCTTCACAAATATCTGAAAGCCTCAAATTCTACCCCAGCAGTTGCCCCAGAAGGGTAAAAAGAATTCATAGACCTGCAGGTATTACCTGTTCCACTCTGTCTGTCAAAATGCCTCTCAACTGCTCATCCAACCTGGCTCTCTGTCTTATTTTAAATCCATTTTTTTCCAAGGTCTTTTCTTCCAAACACTCTTGCCCAGACCTTTGTTACATTATTTTATTGAAATTATGATCTTTCATATGCACATATTTTCTTTGTCAGGTTTTATAAAATCATTCTTTCTAATGTTCTCCTCATCAAAGTGTGGCCTTCCATCGTCCCGGTGAATCTTCTTGGTCTACTTGGTCTACTTTTGCAGCCTCCATTTCTTCCTCTGTACATCCATCCTTGCTGCCTTTCAGTTGTCTCCAGATCAATCTTTTTTAACTTTCCCTTTTGTCAGTGCTTCACATCTTGTCCCTGTACATGCACTTACCAAGCCCTTTCATGCAGCCTCCAATGCATGTGACAAAGCTTTGAGTTGTTCTTCCCTGTCTGTTTTGATATTATCTGTTAGACCAGCCATACCGGCTAACATTTTTACTTTGCTCCAAGAACTCTAACTCAATACTGTGTCTCAAAGAAAAAGGCTAGAAATTAGAATTATATTTAAATGGCATCATGTCTTTCAAATGAAAGGGCTCATATGTAACCCTGTATGAACAGGGGCTGGTTTAAATACTAGAATGTTAGATTTCATGTCTAACATATATATAGCTGTTATGGTTAGATTTTTTTTTCTATCTGAGTTCCAAGCCATTACTGAATATCCCTGTAATGATCACAGTTCCATTTCATTGAAGACTATTGTTTCATTATGTATTCTGTGAAATTTTTTTTTTATGTTGATTTAGAATTTCTTAATCATTAAGATTTGTGCAAAATAAAAGGCTTAATCCTTCTGCTAACTGGGCAGACCATCCACTTGCTCTTTAACATGCCCTTTATCCTTAGAAACTGCTGAAAAAGCACTCAAATTTTGAGTGATTGATCGTGGGATCAAACAAGTTTGAACATATCCCAGTATATTCCAGGGAAACAAGGCACTATTTCAGTTTCTAAAGGGGGTGAGAATTTTAACAAACAATAGAAAAGCCATCTTTGCAATGAACAAGAAGTATAAATGTCAAATATTGAGGTTGCTTCCAACTTCAACTGAAGGCAACTCATAAATGTTTGAAAGAGTTTAGTACCTGGAAATCATCATAACCATCAAGTGATATATAATCATGTAATATGTATTGCTAAAAGTGGAAGATATTAAAAATATCCAAGTTTACTGTTCAAATATTTGTGTTTTAGAAAGCAATGTATCTGAGTAGGAGGAACTTAGATATATTTCACATTATTGTGGCAAGATCTGCAAAACTTAAAAATGGAGAGCAATAGTATAGAAAGAAATTACTATACATGTGAGTCTGTCATCTATTACTAATGTGTCAGTTACTGTGAATTGCTAAACTCATAAACTGTAAGATATATTCTGCTTATGTACAGTTAGTAGATACCATGCTGTGACTCTTGTCTCCTGTACCTGCTGATACATGGAACTTGAAAAGGAAAAGAATGGTCATGTGGCCCAGTATCTTACAGAGGAAGTTATAGCATTTATGATGGAAGGATGGAAAGAAGAAATATCTTCAGTAAGATGTTCACCTGCTAGTCAGACCTAGGTGAAAGAGAAAAAAGTATCTGGAGATATACTAACACCTAAATTGTTGTTGCTTTTGAGTACAAAAGATGGTTTGTCCACATGGCCTTGGATATTTGCACTGGTAATAAAAAAAAAAAAAATTTAAAAAAGGGCAATCAAAGAGGTTTATCCAAATGTACATTGGCTGAACAATATTTTAGTGGAGTTTAGTCCCAGCATTTATGTCTTTCCAGCTCTGATGGGGTAATAATTATATCCATGTTGTTGCTGGTATGTGTTATGATATTCCAGCAACTTCAATTACATTTTGAAGACATTTTTCTCTTTTGGAAGTTGTTCAGTCACTTAGGGCCACTTCTGTTAAAACTGTACAGCAGACATTAAGAGCTGAAATCAACTGCATTCCCCATCTGTGTGTATTAGTCATTTTGCACATCCTTAGTATTGTTGACAACCATTAAAAAACTCTGGCAGGGATTACTATTATTATTGAATAATCATGCAAAGCAGTTAATAAGGATCTGATGATGATTGCAGATCCTACTGACTCAGACCAGATTATGCCCATATTTACACCAGCATCAATCAGATGTAACTCCTTTGAAGTCCATGTTGTTGCCTCTGATTGACATGGATCTAACTGTGAGCAAACTGCAATATTGGATTTGGACATAAACATATGGCTCCAAGTCTACTATTTCCAAATCTCTCAAAATTTTTACATAGCTTGCAAGTGAACCTTAAACTTGTCACATTTCCTAGTAGATGTTACTTTAAATTGCATTTTTGTAGATGATGAAGCATCCAGGCAATTTCTGTTGCATTCCTTCGAGCATAGTTGTTTACTTGTCACTTCTGTCTAACGTTACAGTGTTGCTGTAAGTTTTCCTCCCTGCTCTGTGGTTTGTGGAAGGAATTTTGTTGCATGTTTCCACCCCAACAGCTGATTAGCTGTTTCACCCCCTCTTATAGGAGCTGCTAGTAAGTGCTCTTGTCACGCTAATCCTAGGTCTTGGTGTTACAGCTGTTTTCATGCTTTCCTTGCTGTCTTCTGTCTTCCTTCTACCCTAATTATTGTCTGCTTTGTCCTTCTTTTTCTGTGCTGATACTTTGGAGCTGTTTTCTCCTGTCCCTCCTCCCTCAGACAAATAGGGGTTTTTGTTGATTAGGGACAGTCATTTCTTTCTTGGATACGTGAAAAAGAAAAGTTGTACCATTTGGCCTGACTAGTTTTATTGTCAGTCCTGTACAGATTAAATGTGGGAACAGAAAGGGTTGTCTTACCCCTAAGAATGAGTAAGACAAACTGAACAAGACCAGAGCAGTAATGGTTTTGATCAACAGGATTTAGAAATAAATTGTTTCATCTTAGGTAGCATAAATGCCAGAAACCCTTTTGCAGTTTAGCAGAAAAATTATTATTTTACACTTTGATAAAAAGCAGGTCAGGGCAATCTATCTGGAACCAGACAAGTTGTGGTCTGGCAGAGAGCAGCAAAAAAAAAAAAAAAAAGATTTAATGGCGTAGCTTTGCACTCATTTTCATGTAAGGTCAGAAATCATCCAGTTACTTCTGCCATATGACCCACCTCTGTGGTAAGACAGTGCTTCCCACTCAGTCTAGAATAGTAACTGTGGGTTTCATCACCAATTGCTTTTTAGATTTTTAAATACTGCACTCTTAAGTTGAAGACAGTCCTATTTTAAATTACATGAGTAATTCATAACATTAAGTGAATCAAGGCTAGAAACTGCAGTGTCTATCCATAGAGACGTTATTCAGCTTTCTTTATATGACATTCCAGTGTTTCATAATTACAGGATGAGAATCCCACTCTCTTTAATTCAATCAGTTTTAATTGCCTTGAAACCGCAGAGCATATTTAACTCTATTTTCTACTAACTTAATCTAGAAATACCTGTACAGGGGAATGATTTCTAATACTCAACAGTTCACAATTCTAATGCCAAAAAAAGTCATAATTAAATCCATTTTGTGCAAGGAAGGGATCACATTTTTATCCTGGGGATAGTTAAATGTAGGAACAATTTACCTGAGAACATGCAGGATTCTCATCACTTCCACTCTTCAAATCATAACTAGATTTCTTTGTAGAAGATGTACTGTAGCTCAAACAAAAATTCTGATCTTGATAGAAAAAACTGCTCAGTGAAGTCATACTAAAATAATCTTATTAATACCTTGCAGATATAAAATACCTGTTGTTGTTCAATAATAAAGTGAGAATTGCTATTTGACTGGTCAAGAAAGTATGCCAAAAATCTTAATCAGATTCAGAAACATGTGGAGTGATGGATTCTTCAGGTATATTGAATGTATTTGTATATATATATATGTTTATATGTATATATATACATATAGCTGACATTATAAGTAGTGTTCAAAAAACAAATATACAGAGATGGCTTTAAGTAATGGACATGTGATTTAAAGAAGTCACATTTGGATCCCATGAGTTCCCAACAGGTATCCACAGTCTGCTGCTGGCTGGTGCTGCTCTAGAGATAACCTTGTACCAAGCAACACATTCAAGAGGTTTAAATAAATGTTTGAGGCAATGTTCACCTTGCCACAGACTGCTCTTTAGCTGCTGCTCAGAGTGGGAGCAGTTACAACAGAAAGAAATCTCTCCCCAGAATGTTAATCGTAATTTCTGAAATTAAACATACCAAATGTGCTCTCCACCAACCAGTGAACAAATCCTGCTGCAGCCATATAATTGTAAAATATGCCAAACTTTTACATGTGGAGACATCCATTTCTGTGCATCACCTGGCCATTTATTGAGCTAGTATCACTAGGCAGAGAAGCAGTATTGCATAAGTCAGTGCAGTATCCAGACCCATGTTTCATTGCTGTCCAGCATGAGAAGATTGAAGAGAACTGTGTTCAGAGTGTGAATAACCAAAGCTACCCTTAATTAGATCATACTTTAGGGATACCTGTGCTACTAATTTTATAAGAGCCAAACCCCATACTCGGCTGTCATTTTGCCTAAATTTGTTCCAAACTGCTAGGGATTTTTTCCTTCTATATATCTCCTCCTTTTAGTTTGACCATCTGTGCAGTTACAGAATGTTCTAGGTGTTTTTTCCTAGACTAGGTTTCAGGTAGTTCACATTCAGATTCTAATGCTGCTTTCAGTGTGGCACTGCTTTCTGCACCACTGCAGTCACCCACTTGCAGCTGTCTTTAAATAAAGTAGCTGGTTGTGGTATTTATTATTACTTCTCTTTTACTTTACCCAATCAATTCTCTTCATCCCAGCAAAAAATATCTAGGTACATTTTTTAATTTTAATACAGAGTGTATTAAATACATCAACACCTATTAGAAATAGTATAAATTGAGAATTGTCTTTCTGGTTTGCAATTTTTAGTGTATACCATTAGGTGGCAGGAAACAGTAAAGATTACTTGATGAAGTACATATGTTGAAATACAGATCTATCAGATTGTTCTCTCCACCCTTTTTGAATCAGATTTCCTACTGTGAACTGTCAAGAGCTTTGTTTAGCTAATTATTAAATGACTTACCAGCAAGGCTCACTGCTTTCATCAAAACTGCTTCAGATTTCATTTTTGTGCAATCCTTTTGTGAAATAAGGAAAAAAAACAAACAGAAAAAAACAACAAGGCAAACTCATTCCACTGGGAGTTCCTTAAAAATTAAACATCAGCATTGTTGTGTATCTACTTCTAATCTCTGCTTCTGGTCAGGCTAAATCTTCTGCTGGAAGAAACCCCTAGGCCAGTCTAATTCAGTAAGCTTTGGTGGAAGGCAAGAAAGTTTGTTATTTTTTGAGAGCCTTAGTTGTAAGGGCTATGCTTTTGTCTGGGTCCAGCTATAAATAGAGAACTTTCCTGTAGCATAGGCACAAAAGGCTTAGACACCCAGGCTGACAGACAGATGGCTGCAAGTAAAAAGATGGGGAATCTATACTGCTAGCAACTTTTATGTCTCTAAATCTAGCTGACTGCTGATTTTAGAATTGCAATGGATGTCACTGGTGAGAGGGTAGGTGGCAGGAATCACAGGGCAAGACTTGTCTGCTTGATAACTCACTCAATGATTGATGTATGGGAAGTTAATTGCACTACTAGTGACTCTGTAGGAGATAAGGAAATCTATGCTCAGCATTTCCCAGAGATGTGGAATTAAGTCCCTTGCAAGAGTATCCCCTAAAAGATTTATTCTTTTTCCCTCAAACCCGTCAAGTGCTGTTGGTAGGAACTGTGCCACAGATATTGTCACACATGTTTAACTGGAAAGACCCAAAGCATATTTTTCCATATGTTTATGTAATAATCTAGTGCCAAATAAATAACAATTCTAGAAAATACTATACATTTCCATTTGATAAGCTAACATCTGAAAGGAAGAGAAGCACAAGAGAGATATTTTGTTGATTTGTTATTGATTAGTCTGATATGCAGAGAAATTCAGCTCAATGCAGTTTTAACGTGGCAGTGACAGTCAAGAGATGGAAATCCATTATTCACAGAAAAATGTGTGGTAGCAGCTCAGAGAACACTTAAAAGTGTGTCTCTTTTGTGTCAGGCAATTGCCTCTGAAAGCAAGGAGTCCTTTTTTCCTCCTGTTCAGCCCCAGCATTGCTTGAGAACACTGATAGTAACTACACAAGCTATAACCCCACTATTTGTGAAGTCCACATGTCTTCTTGAGTTAGAATTCAATATTTTTAGTCTCAGTCTCTGAGTTTTAGTAGCTGTATTGTATCCATACAATTCACACATAGGCAATCTTGTGGGAAACTATCTCAAACAGGAATCTTCAATAGTTAAAAACGCCAAACCCAATAATAATAATGGTACCACAAGACGACTTAAGCAACAGATTGTATTACCTTGGATTGCAGAAAATCAGATTCCTTACAAATGTAAATACTCAATGCCTGTGCACATCACAGTCCCATGGCCACCATGGCTGTCAGCATAAAAGATGGGTCATCTTCAACAGCAATTTCTTTCCCTCACAAATAATAGCTACAGATTTCAGAAAGCTGCCAAGCAGGATTGAATCTAATTCAATATTCTATCAGCCTTAGCATCTGACAGCAGTATTGGTACTCCCAATGGATCAGCCTAGCTGTCAATCTATAGATCACCCTACCTTGTTTCTACCTCCTAACTGTGTAGATCACAGAC
>VYZP01049998.1:0-11211 GCA_013400635.1 Hypocryptadius cinnamomeus
AAGCATGTCAAAAACATTAATCTTTTTTATGATCCCTCCAGTTTTCTTCATACACACTGGACATTTGGGCATTTGTGTAGAAAAGCATTCTGATTTCTTCCCTCAGGACCAGTTTCATGCCAGTAATCCTTGCCAAACTTGACACAGGCAAGGGTGAAATCCTGGTCCAGCTTAAGTCAATAGCAATGCTCCCATGGGAGTGAAAGTCCAGATCATACTATCAGCTTTTCGCACAAGAACCAACCTTCTCATGCCTGCTTGTCTGTAGGGATGTCTGTTGAAAGAGATATTCCTTCCTCATGGAGGAGAAAGAGCTGGAAGGCAAGTAAGACAAGGCCAGTATGGAGAGGATCTTAAAAGTGATGTTAGAGTTTTTAAAGATGGTCTTTCTTTCTCTTTGATAAACGTCACTGACAGGTGCAAATCTCCTTCAGGCATCTTCATCACCCACAGAACGACATAAGAAGTTGTAAGAAGCAATTAGCACATTTTCTCCCTCTGCCTTTTCTCCAGTGAGTGTTTCCTGGAGGGGAAATTACCCTAAACAAACTTAGAATCTCTGTCTGTTCTGAAAGTCACACCTACAGGGGAGGAGCTATCTAACCTCCTGGGTGATTATTCTTTAAAAAAAAAACCAAAAAAGGGTCATGTTTGGGTTTTCAGGTTTTTTTGGTTGTTTTTTTTTTTTTTAACCATAGAAGAACCTCAATAAAATCACATAACCATAAACAAGTTCCTTACTGGCCTCACTTGTCAAGCTGCTGTGCTAGCAGCTATCCAATTACTCACTAAATGTCTGTGAACTGTTTGGTCTGTTAGAGATGATTTGCAGTAGGTTGCAGACTCCAACTTACTATGTCTCGCTGGAGAAATAAGTCTTCGTTGCCATAGTTTTGATGACTCTTTTTCAACATTGCATTGTGTCATTTCACTACACCTCAAAGATTAAAGTAAAATACAAAATAACATCTTCTAAGATTTTAGTGTCTTCTTGGCTCTAAAACATCCCGAGGGCAGGGAAAGGGGAACCTCAATATAATCACAACAGCATTTTCAGGATAGAAACTATGAAGGTTGTAAAAATAATAAAAAAGGCCGATGCTGCTGGTAACATTGATCTCCTTTGCTGCAGTTTTGGGTGAGCTGAAGACACTGTTCTATGACTGGAGAATGCTCTATATTCCCAGAGAAGTTAATAGAGAGCATAAGATTTTCATGCCCAACCCTCACTCTCTGGTAGGAATAAACAGCAGTAGCTATTTACTTGTTCTTTGTCTAGGCTATGCAATCACATACAAAAAGCTCACATGCTCTACACCCACAGTAATTTAAACTTTTGGGGCTGCTGGTTTTGTTTGAAGCCACATATTCCCACTAACTGTAATCAGAAATATACCCACTATCAAAGGCAGAATGTTCCCCTCTCTGTCCAGCAGATTGGTTTACTGCAAGAAAACTATCTGCACAAGCAAATATCGCAGACATGTCAGACTTCTAACAGAGCTATGAATTTTGGTAACAGTCAGAGGTAGAACATTAATAACCAGAACCATAAAACAAATCTAAAAACTGCAGAATAATAATAAAAAAAGATATTTATAGAGGCAGCGCAGAAGATGCAATAGTAAAAGAGCCTCCCTCTGGATCATCAATTCATGAGTTCTGTGATCCTGAATAATGGGCATGCTTCCAAATGATAAAATAAAACACATCAACTATTCAAAATCACTAACTTTCCTCTTGCATTCCTTAAAGGTGAATTGCAGCAAATGTATAAATTTTAGTGTGCAGTAACTTGCGTGCATTTTACTACTATAGGGAGTGAATTTCATAGTATTTATTGGAAATCATTATCTTCCTCCGCTTTTCAAAATTAAATTAAAATTTGTCACTGCAGCAGCAAAGCTGACACAGCCTAATACTGGTGATGGAGTGATACTTTCTGAAAGGACTCCACAGGAAATCTGCCACGATTTGCCATTAAGAGCATCTGTAATGATATCTTCCTATGAAAAATCTTCAAAAATAATATAATTAAATGTTTGGGTCTAAGAAGGACTTATGGACAGGGATCATAACCAGCAACACAAGAACTTCAACTGATCTAAGCAGCAGCATTAAAAAAGTCAAGCCCCCATGGAAGAAAAACACTGCCCTATTTTCAGTCTTATTGGTTAATTAATTCTTTAATTCTTTATAATAATTTCATGTGGGACTCTGAGAGCAGATGTAACCACTTGCTCAATTATGGAATGTTTCACACCTGCTCTACCCGGCCAGAAGAGGCAAGCAGGTGAAAATCAAGCTTCTGCCTATTCTAATCAAGGCATTTTTTGGCAGAACAAGCATTTTTTTTGTTATTCCAAAACAGTCCTGCTTGTAAAAATCCCCCACCACCTTGACTAACGCACATGTTTCTTAATGTGGGGAAATCAGGCCTTTGCTATTAGAATGGTGTCAAACACCGAAGGGTCATAACTATAATGT
The DNA here is from genome assembly GCA_013400635.1 of Hypocryptadius cinnamomeus. Taxonomy (NCBI): domain Eukaryota; kingdom Metazoa; phylum Chordata; class Aves; order Passeriformes; family Zosteropidae; genus Hypocryptadius; species Hypocryptadius cinnamomeus. The sequence goes on from VYZP01049998.1 coordinate 2,488, forward strand.
ATTATTTATACAACTCAGGATATGCTTGATAAAAGAAAACTAACAATCAAAGAGGGATATAGTCAAATGCACATGAAATACAAATCTGAGTTTTTGGGTATGCACACGTGCATTTTTCTCTTTCATTGTAGGTGGACAGGCAAACACGAAGTGTTCTTATCTGACCATCATTAACCAACTCATTTTCAGTAGGTGTTGGGGTAGAAATGCTTACTGTTTAGTTGAATACCGTTTTCAGTTCTGTCTGAGGAGTGGTGAGGTTTTTCTATTCTGACCTCTTTCACACGATCCCATGCTGATTTGAGTAAATGGAATTTCACCATGAGTTTCATGAACTCCCTAATATCTTTCCAGGGGCCTTCTGAAAAGACATAATTTGTGATTGTTTCTTTTGATGTTATCAGATGTCTCCTGCAATCCACATGTGTTTATGGAATAAGTTCACCTGGTAATTGGTTATTATTTCACACAGGCTTACTGAGAAGGACTGGATTCAGACACTATTGTATTGTCAGTGCCTTCAGATGGGGCCTTAGGATTGTGATCTAACTGCAAATAATGTTAAGGAAAAGCCAAAAAAGTAATGCTATTAAATGCAGGGAAACTTCAAAAACAACAACATATGGCACATATGTAACTACTAAGTACCTACCAAGAAATCCTTGGTCTAGTACCATAAATCCTTAATCCAGAGATACCCCCAAAAGAGAGCCCCTAAATAACCTTGTAATAAGAATTGCATACCAAAGAATGGGCTCTAACATTCTCTAATCCATTTGTAGCCTTCTTCAGTACTTCCTTCTGCCTAGCAGGAGCAGTTAGACAGAATACCAAAATGTATATGCAACTGTTTAGTCACTTGAAATCTTTAAACACTAATGGTATCACAATCAAATTGTGGCATTCAGCCTCAGATCCAGACAGACAAAGCTGAATGTGAGCAAATGTAGACAGCTAAATTGTATGTTCATATCAAATGTGTAAGGATCCCTACCTATGATTTTCCAGGCAAGCTCTGTCAGCTGAGTCGTTGTAGCTTGTGTTTTAAGGAGGTAGACATGGGTTAGGCAGCTAACAGAGGAAATGAAAGATTATTTATCATTTGATGTTTTATAAACTATTGTATAACAACCTGTAGAAATGTCAAACAGAAAACCCTTCATTTGGCATTTCCTTACTGTGTTCTTGTGAGGAATCCAACTCAGCAGGGACTTAAGCCTAACACCTTCAGATCTCCCAAGTTTCGGTTCCCTCTACTACCACAAAAAAAAAAAAAAAAAAAGAGAAAAAGAAAATAAGAAAGGAGCACAGCCAGCTAATGGTGCTAGAAAGCATTGTCATTTTTTCAAACATCAGGCCTTGAGGAAGAGCAGATCTTAACAACCTCTCCCAGCTCCTAACTAGAACAGCAAAAGAGGCAAACCCTTTTGTGTGTTTTTTACGGTTTATTTCTTCAGGGCTCCAGCAGATGTTTCCTTCCTTTGGTTTATTTTAAATTAACACCACAATTTTGTGAAGAAGTGCTCAGGTGTAAAATAAAATGGTAGCACAGTCCTTGTTTTTGATGCTGAAAGCAGTGAAAAACAGTAATAAGACTGGCAGATTCCCTAACAAGTATCAAATGTATTTCTTTACAAAAAGATATTGGCTTTCCTTTAGTTGTTTGTGATGACAAAGCCCACATGTTGGTATCCCAAAAATTTCACAAAAAACTTAAAGTGCCTAAAGCTCTCCATAGAGTTGTGTTGGGTCAGGATTTTCTTTGTTGTGGGAAGGTTACAGAAGTAGTACACAAAGGTATTTTGCAGATGGGGTCAAAGTAGCAAAGTGATTTTACTGCTAGAATGTTTCTTTCTGTTATGTTCCTTAAGTGTACCTCAGCTTTCCTTTAAGAGAAATAACTTGTTTATTGCAGGAAAAAAACCAACTTCTTCAAGCGAGATAAAAGATAAAAACATTAATTTATTACAACTATGCTTTCATTTCTATAAATGATATAGTCTGAAAGCAGGTGTCTGTTGCTTTGCTTTATGTAAAGGTGCTATCCCATCCTTTATTGATGTAAACAGGCTTCTAGTCAAACTTCCAGAGAGGTGTACAGAGAGCACAGAGACCTTTTCAGAAGCAAAGGTGGCCACAGGACAAGGGGTTATGGTGAATGGAGTGACATCAGGCTGGTGACTGGTCACTAGTGGGGTTCTGCAGGACTCCATGCTTGGCCCAGCTCTCCTCAACATCTTCAACTTGGACACAGGACTCTAAGGTAAGTAAGTTTTCAGATTATACAAAATAAGAGTAGTTGTTGACACCTTTGAAGGTAGAGAGGCCCTGCAGAGGGACCTCAACAAAACAGAGGGCTGGGCAATTACCAGCCCTATGAAGTTTAACAAAGACAAGTGCAGGATTCTGCAGCTGGGATGGGGAAACCCTGGAGGTACACACGGACTGGGAATGAGAGGCTGGTGAGCAGTGCCATGGAAAGGGCATGCAAAGGGTATCCTAGCTGATGGCAAGCTGAACACGAGTCAGCAGTGCCCTGGCAGTCAGGAGGACCAACCCTGTCCTGGGGGGCATCAGGCACAGCATCACCAGACAGGCAGGGGAGGAGATTGTCCTGCTCTGCTCTGAGCTGGGGCAGCCTAACCTCGAGTGCTGGGGGCAGTTTTGGGTGCCACAATACAAAAAAAGATATAAAACTATTACAAAGAGTCCAAAGGAGAGTTATGAACACAGTGAAGAGCCTTGAGTGGAAGCTGTATGAGGAGTGGCTGAGGTCACTTGGTCTGTGCAGCCTGGAGATGGGGAGACTGAGACCCATTGCAGTAACATCTTCCTCATGAGGGGCAGAGGAGGGGAAGATGCTGATCTCTTCTCTGTGGTGACAGGACCTAAGGGAATGGCATGGAGTTGTGTCAAGGGAGGTTTAGATTGGATATTAAAGAAAGGTTCTTTACTCAGAGGGTGGTTGAGCACTGGAACAGGGTCTCCAGGGAAGTAGTCATAGCACCAAGCCTGATAGAGTTCAAGAAGGATTTGGAAAAATAATCTCAGCACATGTTGTGACAGCCTATGGTTCTTGGGCTGTCCTGTACAGGGCCAGGCATTGGACTTCAATGATCCCTGTGGTCCTTTCCAACTCAGAATAATCTATGATTCTGTGATTTTCAAGCCTGCCAAATTAGGTGAGAAATTGCATTTCCACTATGGCTGCCAGTTTTGTCTCATTCCATTCCTGACAGGAAACCCAAAAAGTGGCATGACTGATCCCCAGAGCTTGTGAAAATGCAGATACTTTCGTTATGAGTCACCTGAGTCGATGGCTGAAGCACTCCCAGCTGCTCAGCTGCTTAGTATGCCATTAGGCAGCTTACTACCCCAGCAGGCCCACCTGAAGAGCCTTCCCACAGGCATTTCTTCAGGCTGCTCCAAACATCTCCTGTCAAATGGGATGGGATACTGATGCATCAGTTTTCCAGCCCCTGTGGAGACCACTGCCTTTTATGTGGGGGGGGGCAGGGGGTAGGTTTGGAAAGAAATTCACATTGAGGGAAATGGAGGGAAAGGAAAAAAATACTTGTTGTCTCGCTATAATAAGAGAACCTTGAAATTTTGCTAGTTCTAGCCTAAAAGTGCTGCTGTTGAGTCCACTGCATCTGTTGGCTAATAAAACAAGAGATGCCAAACCAGTTCTCTACCAAGGGTTACTTTGAAAATTTCCCTGAGGATGGCTGTGGTAACACTGTGATAACATTGCATCATGTTATCATCTTAGAGCATTGCATCATGTTTATTTTGGGCTGTAGAAAGAAATACACTTAGAATTTGTCATTTGGATCTAGGGATCTGCCAAATGCTCAAAAAGGAGAATTAGACCTCTGATACAGTGCTGAAAAACCCAAAAACTCACAAACATTAGGTACTGACTAGAAGCTGAGCGGCAAAAGAATAGAGTAACAAAAGTTATCAAATCCTATTTTGTTTAGTCCTCTTTCCTCAAAAAAATTGAAGAATAATTTTCAAAGGTCATATGACATGGAAATCAGAAGGCAGTCCTCTGAGGGTTGATGCAGTGGGTTGATGCTGGCTGGGTGCCAGGCACTCACCAAAGCTGCTCATTCACTCCCCTCTGCAGCTGGAAAGGGGAGAGAAAATAGAGTGAAGTGTTCATGAGTTAACTTGTGGGAGAGATCATTCATTAAATACCATCCCAGGCAAAACAGGCTTGAATTAGAGATACCAATTAAATTTATTGCTAACAAAATCAGAGCAGGATAATAATAAGAAAAATAATACCTTAAAAACACCTTCCCCCTTCCCCTCCCTCCTTCCCAATTCTACCTCCTACCCCAGAGGTTCAGGGAGACAGGGAATCTGGGTTATGGTCAGTTCATCCCCTGTTGTTTATCCCACTGCTCAGGGAGAGGGGTCGTTCCCCTGTTCCACTCTGAGGTCACTCCTATGGGAGACAGTTCTCCATTAACTTCTCCAGTATGAGTCCATCCCATGGGCAACAGCTCTCTGTGAACTGCTGCAATGTGGCTCCATCCCACGAACAGCAGTCCTCCCAAAATTGCTGCAGTGTGTGTCACTCTTCCATGGGGTGCAGTCCTCCAAGGACAGGCTGCTCCAGCCTGGAAGCAGAGCCCCTCTCTCCACAGGTCTCCTACGGGATCACAGCCTCCACTGGGCGTCCACTTTCTTCAGCATGGGGCTCCTCCATGGGCTGCAGGTGGATCTCTGCTTCCCCATGGATCTCCACAGGCTGAAGGGACACAGTTGCCTCACCATGGTCTGCATCACAGGCTGCAGGGGAATCTGAGCTCCAGCACGTGGGACAGCTCTTTCTCCTCCTTCTCCTTTCTGCAGTGCCCTTGGTGCCTGCAGAGTTGCTCCTCTCAGAGACTCTCACTCTGCTCTTCTCTGGCCACAATTAAAACAGTGCAATAATGGTTTTCTTCTTCTTCTTAAACACATTATTGCAGAGGCAATACTCCCATTTCGAATCGTCCTGGCTCCAGCCAGTGGCACATCCAGCTTTGGAGCTGCCAGGGATTGGCCCTGCCAGACATGTAGGAAGCTTCTAGCAGTTTGTCACAGAAGCCACCCCTGTAGCTCCCCCATACCAAAGCTTGGCCATGTCCCAAACCAGGACAAAACCCAATACAGTTGGCTTGGGAGGCTACCTGGAATATGGTGATCATTAATTTTCCATATTTGAAGCTCATTAGAGTAAGACTGCACTGACATAAGCACAATGACATGCAGCAACGAACTTTTTCCAGTGTTTGCCTGTTGAATATATAATTTTCTCCATGCTTCTCAACAATTTGATTCAGTTCTGGCATTGGTGTTAATCACTTCAATGTATACATAAATACTGCTGTTGAGCAATGACTCTAAAGAATTTTACTGAATTATACAATGTTTTTAACCAAGTTATCAAATTTCTTCACAGAAGTCTGTGTGGTGTTAACCTCTCATTTTGATGGTTAATTTTTTATTCAAGCTGTGCTATAAAGTCACTTTTACAATAGACATTTGTAAGCACTGTGACAGATTTTTTTTTTTGTGAACCTGTCTAAATATCCCAGAAACAAAACCAAAAGATATTCTAGGTATTGTAATTGTGTTTATCTAATTTGCAGTCTTGCATCTAATTTAATAACACAAAGTGGATATCCCAATAAATAAGATTATTTCCATGTTCTGCTAGGAAACGACTAGACTAATAAATGAATACAGATATATAGAGGTATATATGCAGGACCGATTTCTGTAGAAATTCTTCTTGTAAAGACAGTTACAAAACCTGGTTGAGTAGCCCTGTATAAAATGAGGAATTTGATGCTACTTGTCCTTCAAAGCACTGGATAAACGCATTAAACTGGACCTCATCATCTCCCTTAATAGTATTCCTGTTGCTAGGAAACGGTTATCTGGACCCCATCCATAAGCCTTGTCTTTGGGACTGCTTTCATGCTTAAAGCCCTAGCTCTGACATCCTTGAAATTGTGCTTTCATTTTTCATTGTCTATCCTGCTACTTTTTGCCATTTGTTTTTGCTTACAAAATCCAGTTTTGCAAATGAGCAGATAAATATCATGTAACTAACCAGCTGAGTAAAACAGAGATCTCCTTCAAATTGTATCCTCCGAAAGTATTCCTGGAGTTGTTTTTTGCCCTCACCATTTGTCCTGGGATAAGTGTTAGTGTGGATGGGGCTTCTCATGGAAGATCAACACTTTCCAAGTATTTACTGAAACGTCTGTATTTATGTGTAAAACACAGAGTTTTCTTTCCCTTCACTGCTGAGGTATTTCTTGCACTCACCTACTGCAAAATTATGCTTAATTGGAAGCCTCATTGTTTTGTTTGGTGCTCTTTTAGTTGATTTCACTCTGCATATGAGATTGCCACAGATTTAGTAAAGGGAAAGGACACTAGGTCCTCTTTGCTTATCAAGCTTATAAATAGATTGCCCAATTTATCTTTCAAAAATCCTAGCAAAGCCAAAATTATAATAATAGCTGTATAATTATTAAAATGTGTTCCTAGCTGAGCTTGTTATCGCCTCTCAAGAATCAATGAAGGAATAGATGCTGTGGATTTAATGATAGGGTTGTTTTAGTGGTTCTTATTTTACAAAGCAGAAGCAAGGAGATGGTAAAAAGGTCAAAGGAGGTGGCAAAAAGGGAGAATTCAGCATTCTGCTATAGAAGGTGCTCTTTAGGATCTTCCAAGGGTGTTTCTAAAAAGCTAGTCAGAGATATAAAAAAGCCCAAAAATCTAGGCTTACCCTATTTAACCTTTTACATATCCCTGATTCAACACAATCTTCAGATATGCATTGCCAGGACACTTTTCCCTCGGCATATCAAACTTCTGACCTTGCAGCTGCTGTAAGTCAGTCACAGCAACACGTCCTGCTGTACCCTGTTATAAATAAAGGTAACTTGCTCATCAAATGCCAAAGACTGGCCAGGGTTATACAGACTGATTCTGCAGCTCTCACACAGGCAAGACCACCACTGATCCAAGACTGCTCATTTCACTGATGGCTTCAGCTCCTTTTAATCATAGAGGTATAAATCAGGATCCACCCAGACAAAATCATGGGTTTAGACAGAAAATCCAGTGTGAGTGGAATGTCCAAAGGCAAATTCCTGTATTCAGTAATCCTTCAGGCTTCAGTGCAATCCCTGAAACCCTGAAACAATGGAGAGCTTGTCCACCAGCTACCTGAAACCACTGGGAACCTTGCCTCTGTGCAAAGTTTTACATCAATGCTACTGAAAACAACTTCTGCGTAATTTTCAATGCTCATTTCTTATGCTGCTCTCTTAGGGAGTTGGGTTTCTTTAGCCAGGCAAGTCAGGTCTTCCTTCTTCTTCTTGCATATGGCAGCATGTCACAAAGACTCTCACTTAGCCCTGGCATTCCGCATTTCCAAATTGAAATTCAGCTTTAAAACAGAGAAGAAAAAATTTGGAGTTGGGGAAAAGATGCTGCAAGAATCATCTTTTTGTCCTGAAAGGGAGATCCTGATGTTCCCTTTTCTGGCTACGAGCCTCTGATTTGCCATTAATGGCATGCTGGAATGCTTGATTTATATCACTAATAAGTGATATAAAATTTGTTTTGTTGCCAATGCAGGCTGCTCAGAATGCAGTATGTGAACTCATAAACATGTACTGTAGATCACAGTGAGCCCAAAAAAGAGACAACAGTGTAAAACATCCTACAGAGCACAGTCTTGCCATGCAAATCCCAGTGTTAGTGATAACTACCCTTCAGTGAATTCAGGAACTACCCTCTGAATCTTTAGCATCAAAAAGACATAGACATTGTCCTTGGATTTTACATCCAAATCCTAGCACTCACTGCAAGTCCTGATTTCAGAAAAACAAATTGTTCCAGTTTTAAGGCTACCTTTGGGTGAGATTGTTAACAGGACAATATATTTACAGACCAAACCAAATACAGGTTTAGCCAAATTCTTGTTTCGCTGAGGAAGACCTGATCAGAACTTCATGACTTGAATTTGCATGGCTGTCATTCATTAAAATATGAGTACCAGATATTTCACTCTGGGCCCAGTGACAAGGGTAAATAGTGCCACAGTAAAGGAGTATAAGATATGCTCCAGCTGTCCCCTACAACTCCTCTGTCCTAAATATATCTCTGCAGTGGTTTAACTGGCTTAGTTTCCAGGAAGACTGGCAGAGGTTTAGCTTTACATGTGGCCTAGCAAACTGAATGAGCAATAAATAAAACAGGGGGTTTAGAGAAAGTTTTGTTTTCACCACACAACAGAGTACAGGACTTAAGAAGTAGCTTTGCTGTCCCTGTACTTTGTTTTGAAAAGAATTTTTGAAAAAGGATCATCATCCAGAATATAGTTCATCTCTTATTTGTATTATCCTCTTTCAAAGTCTCAGTAAAACTCTCCCTTTTCTTATGTCTTTGCCAACATACCTTGGCAAAAAACTTGGCAACAGTCAAGTTTTGCTCTGCTGAGAACAGCGTCTATCAGGCTGGTGGGGAAGTTCTTACTGCTTCCTTACACTCCCCTTCTCCATCTGCTGCTTAATATGCAGCATTTATAGCTCCTGTGCAAGGGAGCTGTCTCGCGGCTGTGGGTTTGCGAAGGAGGTACTGCTCCAAGGACGAAACTCTTAGTTCTAAATTCTAGAAATAATATTACTTTTCAAGGTTTCTGAACTG
>VYZP01050000.1:0-18455 GCA_013400635.1 Hypocryptadius cinnamomeus
ATATATATATGTGTGTGTGTGTGTGTTTGTGCGTGTGTGTTTATGTTAGGAAATATTTAGTTGAATCTGGTGATTTGAAAAGGGAAAGGTTTAAAAACAGTGCCTGAAGGGGCTTCTGAAGAGCTGGAGAGGGACTTGGTACATGGGCTGGAGGGACAGGACACATGGAATGGCTTCCACTGCCAGAGGGCAGGGATGGATGGGATATTGGGAAAAATCCTTCCTGTGAGGGTGGGGAGGCCCTGAGAAGCTGTGGCTGCTCCTGGGTGCCTGGAAGTGTCCAAGGCCAGGTTGGACAGGGCTTGGAGCGCCCTGGGATAGTGGAAGATGTTTCTGCTCAAGACAGGGGGTGAACTTGATGATCTTCATGGTTCCTTCCAACCCAAATCATTCTGTAATTCCATATAAAATACAGCAACTCATTTCCTTCAGTACCTGCAACGTGAGTAAATTCACCTGCTAAGAAAAAAATTGTGGCAATTGTAATAATTTTCTGATAATGTGTCCTCCTCAAGGATTTTTGTAGGACAAGAAATGAAGAAATATTCATTCTTGCTCTATAGAACTGAATTAAAACCTTGTAATTACCACCTGTGAGAGGATAGAACCCCAGTTGCTCTGTAAGTGAGAGACCAGTGGTTTCTTTTTGTTTCTGGTTATTATTTATAAATTCTGAGCAAGCAACTTTGTTATGAGACTCAACTCATTTGCAACTTGTGAATTTTTTTGACAATGCATATGTTCATGCTTCACATTTTGTCATCTCCTTTTAGGAGACTACACGAATTTCCATCATTTCGCTTGGAAAAATTTCTGATAGTTGGGCAAAACTGTCTTAGAAAAAGATGAAGAAACTCAGAGAATCAACAGAAATATTGGATAGTAGGTGAGATGAATCTAAATTTTACAATGAAGGAAGAGGTTATCAAAGTTTCACTCTACAAACTGTCGTTTCTTGTAAGGGGTTGAAGGCAAGTGGTTGTGGCAGGTCAGGTTATCACGTTATGCTATAGTTAGAACTCTGGACTGGTTCTGTGCTGTTGTTTGTTGAGATGACTAAGTTGTCATTTTTAATTAGCTTTATGCTCCTCTCAAAGGCTAATTACTTTACTTTTTATCAAGAACACTTGATTGGTAATGACAAGGGTGCCATGGTTACGTATTTTTAGAGAATTCCCCAACCTGCACCATTATGTGATTTCCTGTTCCCCCTGGATTCTTTGTGCAGTAAAGCCTTCAATAAAAATAATGGTTAAGAAAAATGGAAGTTTACTGAAGATATTGATGGAAAAAAGTATCTTTTGATTTCTTTTTGGCAGGAAGGCCACTGCTAATGTATTTACTCAGTGTAAAAACCATTAGGCTTAGTTTAGCTCCCTGTCAGTGACACTCACATTGCTCTATTACCTTTACTGAAGTTACCTCAAACAAACTGAATTTGAGACCTTCCTTTTTTCCTCCCTCTCATTTGTCTATAGATGTACCTCTGCCCTGGTCATCATAGAAATCTGGACTGACTGAACTGCACCCTTATTTCCAAGTGTGGGTATTGCACAGCCAGACACTGACTTTCAGAGAGGGTTCACGACCTTTTTTTAACCAATACTGGGTTGGAGAGCCCTTGAGATAAACATGAGAGGTGTAGCCACAGGTGAAATATCTCTTTTCTTTATCGACCTGTAGATTGCTCTAATCTGTTCTCATTTCAAACAACAGCAGCCCAAAAAGTGAAACATTTCTGTGAAGGCACCCTCAGTGGAGGGAGACAGTAATGGGAGGCATAAATACTCCCCTGACATTTTTTAGAAATACAGTTATACCCAGAGAAAGGCTGCTTTTCTCCTGTTGATAAATACACATCAGATGTTTGGTAAACCAAATTCTCCCAGGAGCTTGTCCCAAAAGAGGGAAAGACAATGATTTGCAGTCTATACCTTCAGTCTAAGCTGCTTTGGTGCCTGCTGCTGGGGAGAATTCCCTGCACCACCAGCCTCCCCATGCTGGGCTTGGAGCCCTTCCCAAAGCAGAAGCCCAAGGGGATCTAATGCTGTTCCTAACCCACTGGAAAGGCAAAGAGGGGACAGCCACCACCTTCCATTGCAGGTGGAAAGGGACTCCCTGGTGACAACAGCTCTTGAGAGCAGGATCAGAGGAGAGATCTTCCTGAACTGAAGGTTGGTAGGTTGGATGCTGGTACAGCACACATGTGTGCCCAAGCTGCCAGGAGGATTTCCTTGCTGGAATGTCTTCAGCAGCAGGAAGGGAGGGACATCTCTGTAACCAGGCAGCTGGGGATGTGAAAAAGTTCTGGAGCAAAGGTTCTCACAGTCCCCGTGTTTTGACGTTCTCCTTCTCAGAACCAGACAGGGATTGTAGCAGCTCCAGCCACTGCAGCAGTGCAGTGCCAGTCCTTACAGCCTAAATGCAAAAACCACCTTCTTTACTGAGCATCTCATCTCCTTAATGAGCCAGTAACACATTGAAGACTTAAGTAATTAAAGTTTCATTGCTTCTTACTGAGTCAGCACCAAGGAGGAAGGAGAGAGAGACAGGTAAGGTAGGCTGGCAACCTCTCTGGGAATCAGGTATTTGGTTCCCTGCTTCCTCTGCTGCCAGAAAAATAGACAGGACTGGATCCTAAAGGTATCAAATGCCTAAATACTATGGAATTCAAAGTAAGCGAGTGTTTAAATGCTGTGGGGATCTGGGTTTAATCTCTGTATGCCTCATCTGTCCTATAAGTATAGTTATTCTTTCCCATTCACAGTAAAGAAAAATAATAAAATAATACATAGCTGTGGAAAACAAGGTGTCTATTGTTATCTTTGAATATATATCTCTCTCTATACATATCTATATCTATATCTATGTATATAAATATCTATATGTATCTAAGCAAGACTTTTTTTTTTTTTTGGAGTGATGATTGTGTTTTATTTTTCAATTTTAGAGAGGAGTGCTTGTTAATGAACACACTGTTGTATTCCCCAGCTGTAATCAGGATACAGTTTCCTCTCCAGAAGTTCACCAACAGCAAGGATCAACAAGAAGGTAAGGTAAAAGTTCAACTTTTTGAAGTCAGACTACTAATATTTTTTCCTCAATGCAAAGCTGAGCCTATTTCACTTTCAGCCTCTCTGATTTCTATGTGGTGCCTTGCTTCCAGTATAAATAAATGATCCCACATTCCGTCATGATAACATATGCTCATGCAGAGCTCAAAATTAGAAGGAATATGAAGTGTTCTATTAATTGCATGAATGTTGATTGTTAAAATCATGTGCTAATTGGTAATATCTGTGTGCAGTAGGTTCCCGCAATATGTGTTAGATTACATTAACTGTGCTCGTGACTCAGATATCAGCATTATGCCTTTCGTAGAAGGAGCTTTTTTAGACTTTGTGTAATTAGGTTCTATAGATTATCAGTGTAGAAAAATTAGTAAAAGGGCATATGAAGTTAGAGGCATGAGGAATACTGAGCTTGAAAGATGCATCTGCTCCTCTTTCTCACGGTGTGCTTTTCCTCACATCCTCTCCAAAGTAATTCTCACCGTGTTTGCCTTGAGGTAATTCCCAGGGAATCCAGCACCTCACTGCTGTGGTGATCACATCTGGAAGTTGCCATCTCTTTTGAGTGGGCTTTCTCCTTTTCAGCATTTTCCTTTGCCTTTCCCAGGTTTTGATCCAAGAAGCATTCAGGTACACTGCAGATAAATGAGATTATCACTGTGCTCACCTATCAGAGAGCACAGTTAGCAACACGACTCTCCTGTGCCAGATGTGCTTCCTCTCCATTCCTAATCCCTGAGGGAAAATTCATATGGATCTGTTTTGTTCACTGATGTTTTAATTTTATTGAGTGCCATGAGTATTTATTAAAATAGGCAAGGTAGAAGGAACTGGGGGTCAGAGCTAAATGTGGTGAGATGTGTGTGTTTTTGAGAAATGTGGTGATTATTTCCACTCTGTATGTGACAGTCAGGAGGGCTGGGCTCCAAACTCACCCAGATCTGGGACTTTTCATTAGGAATGTAGTGACAGCACAAGGAGTGCTAGGTTCAGACTGAAAGAGGAGAAATTTAGGTTGGATATACGGAAAAAAGAAGCTGTGGCTGCCCCTGGATCCCTGGAAGTGTCCAAAGACAGGTTGGATGGAGCTTGGAGCAACCTGGTCTACTGGAAGATGTCCCTGCCCGTGGCAGGGCATGGAACTGGATGATTTTTAAGGTCTATTCCAACCCAGACTATCCAAGTTTTCATATTTTCAGAAAATAAGACTGAAAATTAAAATAAGAAAATATTTTTTTTAATTTTTTAGAGAAACACCAAGCAGATTTTTCTGTTGTTAAGATAAAAAAATTAAACACTTTAAATATTTCATGGGTTGCATTGAGAAACACATTCAGAATTGAATTCCTAACAAGCATAATTTTAATTCATTTTACAGTGGACCAGCTTGGTTATAATGCAATGAATTAAAACAGGTTGTCTGAGAGGAAAAATGGATGCAGTTTTGGTAAAGAGAGCATTTACAGAAGTGTTAGAAGTCTTGAGTCTTATCAGGGCTGTTGCTCTAATATCTCTTGATTTACTGATCTTGAAACAGGCAAAACCTCATGGGTTCATGAGCTTAATGTTGAGGCACACTTCATCAGTTGTCCTGAGAAATGCAAAGATTTAAGAGGAAATCAGTTTTAGCCCCCATCCAAAATGTTGACACTGAATCAAACAGAGCATGAACTATATACACAGTTTTAATTAAAAGAAAAACTGACAAATTACCAACATTCTAGTGTTCAGAAGATGGTTATCTGTTACAGAAATATGTTTTCTAATGCACATGCTCTCATACATGAAATAGTTTCTAGATTTATTTTATTATAATTGTAAACTATGGCACAAACACTTAATCTTACCTACTTAAAAAATGTAAAATGTTTTCCAATTTCTTAGCAAGTCTCCTTCCTCCCCCCACCTTTGATTCCCAAAGTGATGCGTGGAAAAGGATGAACAAATTTAGTAGACAACATGACCACTGGAAATATGTCAAAAAACTAAAAAATGAAAAGAAAAATTCACCAGAAGGAAGTTGCTTACTGATTTTTTAAGATAAAAAAGTTAATCTAAAATGACTACCAGCCTTCCAAAGATTAATTGTCAAATTAAGTAGATAGCCATTCAGTGGTCACTGGCTACCTGGGGGAATGAACTGTTAAATTGTTTAGTTCAGTGCACATAATTTACAAAAAAATCAGCTCCTCTGCCTCTGTGGAAACTCTGTATATTCCAAGGAAGGTGAAGGAGGTCCCGTGAGGAGCCAGCCACTGGTGGGAGCATCTGGAGTAAATAGTGTGTGTTTCCAAGGAGGTAAAAGTAAACTGGGGAACAGAGCAAGTTGTTACTCCATGGGGAATAATAAAAATCAGTTTTCTCTCATTTCCTTTGGACTGTTAAAAAATTAGCTAAATATTTGGAGAGCCACTTTTCACATGGGCATGGAGTGATAGGACAAATGGGAATGGTGTTAAACTGACAGAGGGCAGGGTTAGATTAGCTATTAGAAAGGAATTGTTGGGTGGGGAGGCCCTGGCACAGGGTGCCCAGAGCAGCTGTGGCTGCCCCTGGATCCCTGGAAGTGCCCAAGGCCAGGCTGGACAGGGCTTGGAGCATCCTGGGATGGTGGAAGGTGTCCTGCCCATGGAAATGGGTGGAATGAGGTGGACTTTAAGGTCCTTTCCATACCTTTCTGAGGTTCTGTGAACAGACAAACCTTCCCCATCAGCCCATGGAGTCAGGAGCAGGGGAGAAGTGCTGAGAATCCTCTGCCAGGCCAGATCCTGCCTCTCTGAGCTCTGCTTTGTGCACAGCCAGGAGAGCTCTGAAGCACCCAGAACTGAGGGACATCGCTAATTTTAATGAAGCCAAGGGGAATCCAACACAATGCTGCTCTTTCCCCGTTACTCTTCATTGCATTGTTCAGTCTAGCAGGGTTGGCAGCCTGCAGGGGGATGTCACTGCATAGCTCCCTGTCCTCGAGAGCCACTCTGGAGCACAGCTGAGGTCCACGAGGGGCTGTGGTGGCCCAGGCAGTGTGATATCTGGTCTGTGGTGAGGAGGGCAGGCTGGCTCTGATAGCAGGATCCAGGGGCTGCTGCCAGTGGGCTCGTGGATGCTCCAAGAGTGCTAATGCTAGGAGAAGAGAGATGTCTCACAGCAGGAACCCCTTCCCAGTGCTGCTCTCACCAGTTTGATGAGCTGCATCTTCCACAGGTGTGCCAGCAACACTGGGAAACCAGAGCAGCCTCCCCAGAGCCTGCAGGGCCAGAATTGGTACCAGGGGCCAGTCCTGGCTTTTGCTGTTCATGGGCTCAGTGTGCAGCCCACAACATGAGCATCAGGGTGGGCTGGAGGCTGTTCTTGCTTGACCATGCAGTGCATTTTTCTGGCCATTTTTAAAAGACTTTTTGTGACCTACCAGGCCACTGGAGTGGCAGAAATTATTTCTGCCCTCCCTTTAAGAGCTATGTATCCCTGCTGTTAATCTACCACATAAAAAAACCTTAAATATATACTGTGAAAAATGTTATGCCTACTTAAGCAAGATAGTTGCCTGTAATAGTGCACCATAAAGCAATCTGAAATGTTTATTGTCTGTTCCTCAACTGCAGTTTTATTTCTTTCTAGCAGTTTTTGTATCTACAGGATTTTCTTCACTATGAAAGACTCAAAAGAAGTATTTCCTTTTCCATGCAAACAGAGTCATTATTTGGCCAACAGATCCTCCTGTCAGTGCAGACACAGAATTTTCTACAAAACTTCCAGTTTCCTAAACTTTTTCCAGTAAAAAAAAACCATTGTTTAAATCAATAGCAAGCCTTGATATGATAGGCTTTAGAGGGCAGCCTGACTTCCAAAGGAGCAGATAATGTTAAACAAGATGTCTTTTGTAATGGCTTAAATAGGAAATCAGGAAAAGAAAAGAGACAAAAAAAGGAAGAAAAAAAAGCCAAGGTTAGGGGGTGGTAAAGATGTTGCTGCTGGATCTAACTCCAGAGACACAATGTGTATTTCATTGCCACGAATAAACTGTATCCAGGGAACGAGCAAATGAAAAAGTGAGGACAGGAGATATCTTATTTTTGTTGTTTGTTTCCAAAGAGTCCACCCCCACATAGGTCACTTGGAATTCATTTGTCTACATCCTGGACTGCACGTAGGGGAAAAAAAAAATGCCTGGGATCTGAGAAAGAGGAATGCGATAGGGCATGGGAATCACAGCGTCACGGTGGTCACCAGAGCATAGTTTGGCTCGTCTTAAAACAAGCAAGCACCGTTGGACCTCTGTAATAGCAGCAAAGCAGCCCTGCTATCAGGCTACCTATCAGAGCCTGAATGCTTGAGAAAAAGTGTGTGGGATTTCACCCGGAGCCTGGGGCGTTGCAGGGCTCTTGGAGCTGCTGCTTTCCTCTTGACATCCAGTACTACTCGGTGACCTCGGCAACAATCCAGTGTACTGTTACAGTTCATTTCAATAATTAAACAGTTCAGGGATGGCAGAGCTTTCTTGTTGTCAATAGAAAATCAGGGCTGCAGTTTGCTTTTTTTTTTTTTTTCCCTTTCTTTCTCCCTTCCCCTTTTCCTCTGCTGAAATCCGAAGTGTTTGTTTTTAATTATATTAGCTAGAGACAATTAATTTCACAATCCGAACAAAAAAAAAAAACCAAAAACTACGTTTTGCGAGAAGGACTGGCAACTGGTAAATGCAATTATTATTGTAGCACATTTTCAAAGGAAGAGATCCCAGCTCCAACAAAGTCATATGTATAAAATTTCAGTCAGAGAATATAGTCTCAAACAGCAGATTTACTCTGCAAGAGATAGGAACTGCTCTCCCATCTGGAGCTATGTTCTGTTCATGCCACGTGGACCCATTTGATACCCGCTCTGAAAAAACCACCAGCCAGCAAAACAGACCCCTGTCCATCAGCTCCTCCAAGAACTGCCTGATGTGCCCCTTTAAACTTGCCTGACGTTGAGATGATTAATACCACCCCCTTTTTAAGCACAGCCTCTCAACAACAACTTAAAAAAAATCCCTCTCTGTGCAAACGGCAGCATTTACATTTCTGCTGCTGGAGCAAAAAATGAAAATAATTCAACTTTATGTCTCGCAAAAATTTCCTACAATTAAAAACCTATTTTTTTTGAGGTGCTGCTGTGCCCCTTTCATTGCCCATCTGGCTGCCTCCCAGCTGCTCCCTGGCTGACTCCGTGCTCTGCCACCAGCGTGTCGGGAGCTGTGATCGCCAGCCCTTGTTCCCAGCGTTGGGCCTGCAGGATTGTGGGGCCACAGTCTGGCCTCACTTACACTGATTTGCTTTTATGGGATTCAGTCAAAATGCTGCGGATTTATGCCGCTGAGGCAAACAGCAAAATTTAACTCCTCGGGTCGGGAGTGCTGGTGGGGATTCAGGTCCTTTGGGAATGTTTTCTGCCGGCCCTGGTGACAGCCGTGCCAGCCTCTGCTGTCACACTCCCATTCCTGATTTACATGCCTCACAGAGCTTTTACCTTTTCCCATTTCCTACCAGTGTCATTGACATAAGAATATTAAACCAAAATATACTGAGGCATTGCTCCCTTGGAAGCAGTGTCTGACATCCTTATTCCCACTGAGCAGTGTTTCCTTTCCCAAATAGCTGAATCCTTTCAGTGGGGTGGCTGCAGAGGGAAGACCAGATCCACAGAAAGGTTTTGACATAACCAATGCTTAAACTGTAAGCCTGGTAGATTATTTTAGCTTGAGTCAGGAGTCAGTCTTTGCGGCCTGCATGGATAAAGTCAGACATTACAGATGAGGGAAGCACAGCTCCAGGAATCTAACCAGGAAAATATTTTTGTTCAACAGCTGAAGCATCCCAAAGGAGGAAGATCCACTCCTTGGCACTGCTGTGGGTCTCCCTTTCCTGGTGCTCTCTTCAGGAACTACCCTGGTTCCAAGCAGCACCTTCATTGTGTAAGTACCATCCTGGCCCACAAGCAGCCCAGCTCCAATGCCATGATTTTCCAGGGCCTTATGGAGCTCTTGTTTTAAACCAGTAAAAGAGAAACCTTTTACCCCTCCCCTGCTAAAGGGAACCTTAAATCTCATCTTGTTCCCTCCTGCCTGCCATGGCTGGGACACCTTCCACTAAAACAGGTTGCTCCAATCCCTGTCCAACCTGGCCTTAACTTGCTGAGGTGTTGGTGGACAGCAGCTCTTGTGGGATATGGGTGGTGGTAACCTTTATTTCCACCCCCTTTATGAGGCTGTCAAAACATTTTACATTAAAGTAATCAACAAGAAGCAGTCTATGGGTTCCAAGGACCAAGTAACAGCTGTCAGAGGATTATTTTCTGTATTAAAGGTCTAAAGCAGGAGTTAAACACAGATCTGGCTTTAGGGCTGCAGGTGAGGTTCTCAGCTTGGCCTTTGCAGTTCACACCTGCAAGTGTGACAAACCTCTCACCTCTTAATTTTTGGACTTGATGATCTTAGAGGTCTTTTCCAACCTTAATCATTCTGTAACCCACCAATCCTCCAGGAATGAGGAGGTAAAAATATTCCCTGTGCACACGAATTTGCAAAGCAGACAAGCAGGTGCTGAAGGTGCAGCCACTTGTGGTGGAGCTGCTCTTGATTTCCAGGAGAGCTCCCCAGAACCTTGCAGAGCCATGTTGATCTATGCCAACATCAGAGGGACCAGCCTTGCCCTTTGCCTATGTTTCTGATCCCTCTGCTTGCTCTTTTTTTGGCAGGAGGAGAAAACATTGCAAAGCTGAAATGAAATATTAAGCCTCATTCTTTCCAGGTAAGTGCATGCCAAATCTCGCAACGATGTTGGCAGGCTCCCAAAGTTGCAAAATAATGAAGAAAACATTGATTTTAGGACTCTGTGCCCATTTTAGCAGCATTCCTTGTAAGTGCAATTAAAGCTGCCACTGATTTGACCTCAGGAAACACAGCAAATATACACTGGAGTGCTAAAAAATCACCTTGAAAGGGGATTGAAGTATACCCACAATCTTGCTCTTAGAATAAATATTATTATAATATATAATGATTAATAAATAATATAATAAATTCATTATTTAAGGGCCATTGGAGTCCTCCTCTGCACATCCATGGTAGGTCAGGCCTAGCAGGAGCTGAGGTGCCTGGGATTAAAAGTAGCTTTCAGCATCTCTTGGGGTAATGATGAGCTGATTCGGTTTATGGACATGTTGTTTAACACCTGGTGATGCAGATTTTGCATCTGGACCACCTGGGAGGGCACCTTACCACAAGGCAGATCCAAATCTTGACTGCAGGATGGGACAAGGAAACAGTGTAGAGATGCATAAAAGGTAGTTTAAGGACATTTGTGTCTTGCTGCCACCTGTTATTACCATTATTGATGAATGCTGTTGTTGCAGGGAGAGGCCTCTCAGTGTGAAATCATTTTTTGTTATCCTCTGGTCTCCACTATCCTATTTTTTGCAGAAGTCAATGGCAGATGCAACTTTCCTGGCTCCAGAGGTAGTGAAAATAAAGCATAATGCATTACAATATGTTATGAAATATGGAATTCCCACAGTGTAAGCCTGTTCTAGCTATAATAGGCTGAAAACAAAGGTTTTGAGCTCTTATCCTCGAGGATATTGCACAGTAAGGTAAAAATGTCTCAGAGGAAAAGCTAAGATCCTTGGAGTCACTGTGGTGGCCTCACACAGACCTGTAGAAGACTGATTTCAATGATTTATTGTTCAAATTCATTTCCACCTATAAGGCAAAGGAAGAAGCTTTGCTTTCTCCACATTTAAATGGTTTGGGGGGGGGGGGGGTTTGTTGGTTTTTTTGGGGTTTTTTTGNNGGGGTTTGTTGGTTTTTTTGGGGTTTTTTTGTTGGTTTTTTTTTTTAAATAACACCAGAAACACAGAAGCCCCTGGTGGTACCAGCAGGAATGTAGCTGGTACATCTGTGGGTGACACCAGACTGTCCACACTTATTCCCTGACACAGCTCTCTAATTCAGTTCAGAAGAATGACATGAGCTGCTTGAACATCTGTTAGAAACTGCAGCTGAGGAAAAAAAAATATTCTCCCTGGGACACACCACGGAGCAGGAGAACTTGAACCCACTGCCATCGGTTTCAGTGGTAGGGGCTCAGACCCACTGACCTCTGGTTGTCCCCTCAAAATAGACTGGGAAACCAGAATTTTATAGTTAGGTGGTTATTTCTTCTGGAGCCAGGAATTGCAATCCTAATGACATGATTACAGCACTGAAAAGTAATAAAACAGAGAATATTTACCTTGAGGACAGTTGTGTTTTGTTATATATTTAAGAGAAATAACATGCTTGACTAAGACACTTTTAACATGTGGGTTTTTTTTTTTTTTGATTGGGATTTTTTTTTCTTAATATGTAAAGGTTTCCAAGCAGAGTGACTCATGAGAGCAACACTCCAACTCCTGTTTCACGAGCTGACTCCCTAGATGTGAACAGAACTGCTGGGAAGAGAGGACCTTCTGCAAAAATATCCCTACTTATTAACCAGCAACTTTAACTTTGTAGTCCTTCAGATTTATTCATATTTTCAGGGTTTTTTCTGTGCTTCTGGTTGTGATAAATTTTATTGACAGTGAGCAGGAATTTATTATTGTTTGCTGATGGCTGGGCAAAGTATTCAGCAGGGATAAGGCTGAGACATGGAAGTAAGACTGGGCAAGGACTTCTGATCTACAGGTGCATCTATCTGCTGCTGCACTCCATGGAATCATTTTTGAAAACCTGGAAAGTTCTATCATGTGATAAGTGAGGTTTCCTGACTCCATTCTTGCAGTGAGGAGGCACCACAAGCTCAGTTCTCTGTTGATTCAAGACTTTCTTCTACTTTGCATTGCTAATATATGTATGACTAATTCAAACCCACTGGCTTTTTCCTACTTTTTTCTTCTCCAGTTTTCCTTTTCACTGAAATAGAGTTTGCTTCTCATGGTCCTTGAGACCAGTAAGTTCACTCACATTGAATAGGTTTTCTTGGAGCTCCAGCTAAACTGAAGCTGCTGTGTTGGATGGAATGAATTTTAAAACATTAATGATAAATCACAATTCATAAAGTTTTTCCTAATTTCCATGTATCTCTGGTTTCTCTGCTTCTGTCTAGACTTTGAATTCTGGATTTAGCACCTGGCTAAATCCTACTAATCTTCAGAAAGTTTTGCCCCACTTTATTCAACAAAAAAAAGGCCAACCCCCCAAGCACAACCAGAAACCATTAGAAAAACATAAAAAGCTCTGATTTATGCTGGATATCAGAGGAAATAATCTTATCCCCTCTGATATGCAATCTATGAATGCAGAAAATTTTGGCTGACTCATGAGAGTCCCAGAATGGCACTAGATGTTGATAGATATATTAAGAAGAGCTAAGCAATTTTTTATACCAACGCAGAGGCAGGGGAGATGTGTTCATTAGTTGTTGGTGAAATTACTGAAAGCGCTGCAATAAAGTTTGGTAAACTTTTTACCTTCCTTAATCACGGGCTTACCTGGGTCACAAGCATTAGTCATGGATATTCATTGCAAACTGCAAGCTCATAAAAGACAGCATATGGCAGCCCCGAATTTCTTGCTATATAAAGTTAAATTCACAGTAATAACATCTGTGCAGAATTTAGAGCCCCACCAATTAAAGTGAGGTCAACGTGCCGAGGCAGAGATTGATGGCATTCTGCAAATCTTAAACGACAAGTTAAATAGGTATAAAATAAACAAACAACTTTATTTCTTATTAAAGAGCAGACAAGCGGGGTGAGAATGCTGAGTGCTCAGTAATGAGGGCCAAGAGGAGCAGGGCAATGCTGTGGGCTGTGGCTGGGCTGGAACTCAGCAGCCGGGGGTGCACATGGAGCTGGCTCTCGATGCCTTTTTCTTGCTGGTATAACACAAGTAACAAATAAAAACTGTTGGGCAGGACCCTGAAACCCCAACCTGTGAAACTCAGGGTAAAAAGTATCGAAGGAAGAAGAAGATGCACAAGGAGTGGACGAGGTCACTTGGTCTGTTTAGCTGGAGGAGACTCATCCTGGTCTACAACTTCTTCAGGAGGGGCAGGTAACAGCTCAGTTCTGGGTATAGGCAGGAACACCTCCATCATAACTCAGGTTCTAGTTTGTTTTTCTTAAATCAGTGATGTAACTTTTCTAAAGTGGTTTTTGCCTTAATTTTTCAGTGAGTTTCAATTTTTCAATTTTTGCAGGAAGAAAGAGTTAAATTGCAGGTGGTGACTAAAATCACCGTAATTGGGCTGACCCCACCATGGAGCTCTTCCTTTGACTCAGTTTGTCTGTTGTGTTGCACTTGAAGTTTAGGAAGTCCTTGTCAATAAAAGCAAAAGTACTGGAGAAAACTTCCTGTTTCTCAGGTGGAATTCATCCAAATCTGCAAGTAAAACTTAAAGGTTTTAAACCGAGATAAATTGAAAAAGATGAAATTATGCCTTTACCTGAAGCCTGGGTAGCTTCTGTCCTTTTAGTGCAGTGTGACCTTCAGGTCATTATCCACAGAGATTCAGCTCAGACTTTCCCAATTCACAGCCAGGATTTTTGCTCATGGTTTTCCACAATGCTGCACATGAACATCTGAAGCAACATTTCCAACTCTACAGCAGGGTAGGGGGAATGGGAAGGAAGGGGAATATATGTTTTGCTCAGTTGTGAAGCTGGAGACAAGGAAACTTGTGCTTGTTTGGGTTTTTTTCCCATACAGTGAGAAAAACACGCAAATGAAGTGTGAAAGAGAAATTATTCTGAAAGCAGACAGGAGCAGCATCACTGAAAGAACAGGACCATCAAGAGAATCCCAAATCCAGGGCACAGCTGAGAGAAATCACAGAAAGCTGGGACTGACACCACCTCATTGATGGTCAAAGGTGATATTTCAAAGGGAATAATTAAAGAAAAATAGATCTTTCTTTTTTTTTTTTTTTTTTTTTTTTTTTTTTTTTAATTCTATGGAGATAATTAGGAATTGGATAGGTGAAGAAAACTATTATAAAATTCCAAAAACCTGCTACATCACCATTTCTCAACAGCCAAATCCTGCTCTTGTGTGTGACCAGTTAGGCCAACCTAAATCATGTACTCTTGATTTAGTCATAGAGTTTTCTGTTTCCAAAGCAGGAAAAAGCCTGAAATACCTTGTTGGAAGGAGAAGTTGGGCAAGGGAAATATGTTCTGCTGACCAAAAAATGAAACCATGTGTGAACAAAGGAAATGCTGTACTGATTATCTTTAAATCGATGTATTTATCAGCACTATTTTTTTACCAAGGGTTTTCCTGGCAAGCTCTTTGTTATCATAAAGGAAACTCACGGTTGGCAACTCTTTGTGGTGGTCATTCACAAAAAATGAGAATTTAGTATCTTCTGGCACTGTATCAATCTACACTAGAGCCTTATGTATAAACTAACTCTGAATATTGACTCAAAATTTGGAACAGTAAGTGCATTTCTTAGCTTAGAGATGAGCCTGATCTATTTTTCCTTCTGTAAAGAATAATAATGTCTTACTTAGAAGAACCTGTAATGTTTCTGGCCTGCACTCAGTGTCTTGTACAGCTGAAACACTGGATTTTGTTAAGCAAGGAGAGAGACTTTTCTTAGCTTGGGAGTCATCCAGGGAAAAATAGGTAAGAGATGGAAGTATGCAGGAAAGGCAATAGGTAATGATAGTCTTTAGACTGCACTTCCCAGCCAAGGTTGTATCATATTTCTTGGATACCAAGGAACTTGGAACTAGGAAGTTATCTGATGGATTTATGGCTTGGAAACGTTTTACCTCAAAAAACCCTGGTGTGCCAAAAGCCAGGAGTATAAAGGAAGTGTCTTTGTTTTCAGAAAGATTCTGCTGGAAGTGGGTGAACTCATCCTGAGGAGAGCTCAGCTGGTGCTGAGGGCATGGCCCCAAATCCTGCCAGGACTGGGTCAGCCTCCTGTGTGTGAACCTTCTGCCTACAGGGCTCCTCACTTTACTAATCCCTGCAGCAATTTTGGTGGCAGAATGGCCCCAGGTCCAAGGAACAGAGTAGACCTCAAAGCTCTTGAGTAATTTGGGACACAACCAACGTCCCTTGTGCTGTCCTCATTGCTCTAGAGCAGCTCAGGCCTCAAAAAGGGGCTTGCAGTGCTCAGCTCTTGCTCTGTTTTGTTTCTAAACAAGGATTTTCACCCTTAGATATATTTGGACAAGTTTTGAAAAATTCTAAATTTTGATTTGCAATTAAAGAAAACCCTCAAACTCACCCTAGCAACTTTCAAATTGAAACAACCACAAAAAAAGAAGGAATTTCAGCCAGCTAAAAATGTAATTCACAGGACTTTGCATATTTCATATTCAGTAAAGAGACCACAAACTTTGGAAAGGTGGAGGTGTTGCTTGTTTGTGTGCAGAAAGCAGCAGTTTCCTTGATTTTTTCCATTGTGATGCAGTTTCCATGTGAGTTACTGGTGGCACCTTGTTTCAACCCCAAAGAAAAAAGTGTTTCAGTGGATAGTGAAGCCTGTGCTGTGTTTGTTTGCTGGGTATTACTTAGTTAATTCTCATAAAGGTGCTGTTCTAGTGGAGACAATGTTTCCCAAGGTGGTGTTGAACCAGCAAATCCTAATGCTAAAGTTATAAATCTGAAAATTTCATATGAAAATGTTCATTACGACTCAATTTTTTTTTTTTTTTTTCCGAAGGTATTGGGCCATATACCAGGAGCTGAGAGGAACCTGGCCAGCACCACACATGATCAGAAATAGAAGTCCTGAGC
Organism: Hypocryptadius cinnamomeus; assembly: GCA_013400635.1. Classification (NCBI taxonomy): domain Eukaryota; kingdom Metazoa; phylum Chordata; class Aves; order Passeriformes; family Zosteropidae; genus Hypocryptadius; species Hypocryptadius cinnamomeus. The sequence continues at coordinate 15,841 of VYZP01050000.1, forward strand.
TCAGCCAGTAATGGCTGGAAGAGTTTTGGCTGGAAGGTGCACAAAAAGCTTTGTGCAGTCACAGGTTGGTGGTGGGAAAGTTTGCCAAAGCAAAAAATAACCCCCCTCAAAATTGCTCTCATGGCTGTGCTGGGGATTTGGTTGGTTTTTGTTGTTTCTTTTTTATTTCTGAAGAAAAAGAAAGGATTGAAGGCTTTTCAGGCTATTATTAATAATGATTATAATAATTCTATATGTTATTTTATGCATAATTTAATATACAGTGCATTTTATACATGCACAATATTATTTTATACATGCATAATACTATTTCATATGTACATAGGTGTGATCATGTTACAGTGCCCTGTTCAGGAGATGCACTCCTGCCTTCCAAGCTCCTCAAAACCAGTTCAACCTGTGTGGCCCTGAGCAGAATGGCAGACAGGCATATTTTTTATTGCTGATTCCAACCCTCATAAATTCTTAACTTGCTTAGAATTTGCCAGATTAAATGAAAAGTTACTGTAATTAGGGATTTATTAAAACATGAATCCTTGACCCAATAGAATATAATAACTCATTTGTTTCAAATAAGGCCTCTTTAATTGTTCCATCATTGGCCCAAGCAGCCCATGCAGTGCAGAGTCACGTGTGTTCTCCAAATCCACTTGCAAAATGCTCTGTGAAATTTTTGATCCTCACACCACTCTATAGGCAGAAGCCCCTAAAAAAAAATATGTCATTTTAATTTAAAATTCAAGTACTGAAAGCCCTTACTATTCTGCACTACAAAGCAAAGTCTGTGAAATTGCTCTTTCTATACAAAAGGTTCTATTTTAACTTTTTTGTGAAGGACCTTCCTTCTCCATGTCTTCAAAACCAATAGTTATTGATTTACAATCTTGTAAAATAAGACTGTAAAATCTTGTACCATGGAACTATAAATAGATATTTTTAAAAGATATGAAAATTGCTCCCAAATCAGGTCTATATAAGGCACTGATCAGCAAAGCCATTTTGCAGGGGAATATAAACTGCAGAAAATAATTCCCATTGAAAATGCAAAGAAATCTGAGAATACACACAAACAAAGCAGCCAGAATTAAGGAATTACCCATTCCTCCTCCCCATCTTTGAAATAAGCCTTCTCTTTTTTTTTTAATTGGTTAGCTGTAGAAATCATATTGCTATATTTGGGTCCTGTTTCCCTGTATAAGAACAGTCCTACAAGGAATTCCCAGTAAAACAGCGTTGCAGTTCTACAGGATATTAAAAAAAATACCATTGGAAAGTGTTATCCAATGGGCAGATGTTAACTTAAAGTGCACATTGTTTGGAAAAGGAGTTAATTAACAAGTTATTAATTGGATAGAAAGTCTGAAACTGTTGTACTTCTAGCAAATACATAATTTTCTTCAAGTATTATTAAAGCGTTTTTGTTGTACCTATTAAAGATTCTTGTCTCTAAGTTAATTTCATTATGCTAATAAGCTATCATCGTTACAGAACCTAAGCTTTGATCCATGTTAATTGTCGTGATCTTCAAAGACAAAGTCACCACTTACTTTAAATGAATTTTACATCTTTTTAAAGAATCACACGGAAATTAGGGGAAGTAATTAATTTTTTATTATGTGTCTCAATATTTTTAAGGGAGGAAGTCAATGGTATTGGCTAGAATTCATTTTAACATTTAACTAGGGAAAACAGCATGAGGCAAAAAAACGTTCAGATGCAAAAGATTAAAGAAAATTTGAAACTGGGACCTAATTTGTCTTGATAAACTTTGGTGTTTAATATGCTTCTTTTGTTCTCAGTGTGAAACTGCAGGGTTTTGATTTGTAAAAACTTTTTGAAGAATTAATTCTTTCTAATTTTTATTCCTTTCTTTTCTTTCCTTGTACTCAGAGACAGTGGAGTTGACCTTCAAACCATAACACTTTTAAATATCTGTGAATATACAAGGTTAAATCTATTAGTGGTCTGAGATTAACTGTTCTGCACTTGCAAAGTGTGTACCTTCTGCAGCAAATTTTATCTTCTGGTGAATGATAACGAGCTTACATCCACCCTACAAGTTTTCAACAAATAATGGGATATGTGTTGTAAGTGATCTATTTCTCTTTCCTTTAAGTGTTGGTTATTTTAACCCTTTGATGTTACACAAAGCTCAGTTCTGAGTCCGTAAGGCATTTTTCTTGTTGAGATCAGGACCTAAATGTTTGCTTTGTCATCGCTGTCTGGGTTGAAAATTGGCAGTTCTCCTCTGGCTTTTTTCAGACCTATTTTGCAAAAAAGTGGAAATAAGATTATAAAGGAAATATGTGTAAGAAAAAAAAAAGTAACAAAAGTGGAAAAATTGTGCTGTGTTTTCCTGACAGGATTCACTATTTAAAGCCCTGCTCTCTGTCGTATTTGCACAGTACAAGCATCCTGTTGCACTAGAAGTGAGAAGTGGTCCCTTTTTAAAAGGCAGCAGACAAAAGTAATTTAAGGATGGTAGCAGCAATTGAAACAACAGACAGATTTACCCTCTTCCTCCTCCCTGGTTAGCAGCACATAAGTGTTGTAAATGCAAGAAACCCTCAAGTTTGAGCTGAACCTCAGATTTCTGCAGCAGACAGGTGGTGAGC
>VYZP01050005.1:0-12871 GCA_013400635.1 Hypocryptadius cinnamomeus
AAATTAATTTAAGGATTTACTTTTTAAATTTAATTTTTAATTTAAATTAATTAAATAATTTAATTTTTTAAATTAATTTTAAAAATTCAGCTCAGCCAATGGGGCTTTTTAGTGTGAATCCCCCTGTTTTTCCATGCAGTCCTGTACAATAGTTTGGAAATTCAGTGTCTCGCTTGCTTTTGCCCCTAATTGCAAGAGGGAGCAGCTGAGGGGAGAGTTGGAGTTTTTTATGATGGAGATGCTGCAAGGGAAGAACTGAAGGAGATCCTTCAGGAGAAGCAGGTTTCCATCAGAGCCCCTTGCTCTGCACCAAACCCTCTCCCCAGGAGGCAAAAATTCCAATTTCAACAGCTGCCACTCCATCAAGAACCTTTCAATTACCTCCTCAGCTTGATGAATTTCTGCCCTCACCATCCCTGGCCAGGGATGCTCCTGGGAGGGATTTTCCCCCTGGGCTCCCCATTTTTCCTCCATCAAACACCTGGAGGAGCTGAAGGAGGAGGGGGAGTGCTGGAGCCAGCAGAGCTGTTTGTGCTGGTGCTGCCTCCTCCCCTCCCAGCCTTGGGGGACGCAGCTGCAATAAATCAGCAGCGTCTCTTTCATTCTCCAAAATGCCTCTAAAATGTCCAATTTCTGCAAGGAGCCCTCCCTGAGTGCTTTTGTTACAGCTCAAGCTGCTCCAGCAGCACAGAGAAATCAACCCTCAGTCCACCTGCCAGGAGCCCACAGAGGAAATATTCCGGTGACACCCCTCAGATCCTGGCTCCAGGGGACAGAGCACGGGGGAGTTTGTAAGAAATCTGAGTCCAGAATTGTAAGAAATTTGACTCCAGAATTTTAAGAAATTTGGATCCAAAGTTGTAAGAAATTTGGATCCAGAGTTGTAAGAAATTTCAGTCCTGAGTTGTAAGAAATTTGGATCCAAAGTTGTAAGAAATTTGAGTCCAGAATTGTAAGAAATTTGACTCCAGAGTTGTAAGAAATTTCAATCCAGAGTTGTAAGAAAGTTGACTCCAGAATTGTAAGAAATTTGGATCCAGAGTTGTAAGAAATTTCAGTCCTGAGTTGTAAGAAATTTGGATCCAAAGTTGTAAGAAATTTGAGTCCAGAGTTGTAGGAAATTTGAGTCCAGCGTTGTAAGAAATTTGAGTCCAGAATTGTAGGAAATTTGAGTCCAGAATTGTAAGAAATTTGGATCCAGAGTTGTAAGAAATTTGAGTCCAGAGTTAAATAAAACCCAGCTCCTGGCCTGGTGCTGTCGCTGAACCAGCCCAGCCTCCAATGAAGAGGAGACAGGCAGAGAGAAGAGATGCTGGAGCAAAAAAAAGACTTGAAAAAGGAAATTTTTTTTGCCAGGGGAGAGCCAGGAGGGAGACCCCAGTGAGCTCCAGTTTGGGTTTAATTTGCCAGCAGGGCCAATTCCCCTCTGCCAGGGCACTGGCAGGAGGATTTGCCCTCTCCCTGCCCAAGTGTGGGCTGGAATATTCCCCAATAACCATTCCTCGGTGTCCAGGGGGGTTACTGGAGCACAGCAGGGTGAGGAGCCCTTCTGCATCTTCATACTTCAGGCTGAGCTCACACGTGCAGTAATTAGCAGGGGAATTAGCCTGGGTAATTATTGCCAGCAGTGCTCAGGCCTCTCTCTGGCCACAGCTCCTTCCAGGGGCTGTGAAAAACCCCAGGGCTAGGGATGGATCCATGATTCTGCTCCAGCCCAAGGGAAAATCCAGTGTAGGATCTTTGGAATCCCGTTTTCATGGAAGCAGCGGAGGGTGGAGTGTCAGAATCGTGGCAGCACAAACTGGCAGCAAATCCCTGCCCCACAACCTCCTCCAAAACCATCCACAGCCCCAGCTGGGAGACACCCAGTGCAGCTTTTTGCTGCTTTAACAGCACATTTCTGTCCCACTGCTGCTCAGGACAGCGTGGACACATCAGAGATCAGCCCCAAATCCTCCCCATCAATCATTTTAGGAAAATTAATCCACAAACATCAGAGGTTTGTGTCCAAAAGGAGACAGAGGAGTCCTTTGACTTTATTCCAGTAAAGGGAGAGGCCATGGGGCATTCCCCTGGGGTCTCTCCAATTTTTGGAGGATGCAGCCTCCCTTTTATCCCAATTTCCCAGCCACATTTCCCTTCTCTCTTTCCCCATTTCTGAGGTACTTGAGAGGTTCAGACTTCCCAGAACACCTGATACCAAAGATTTCCCTCTAATGTATAACCCTCCTTTTAATTTTTAATTCATATGGAATTTAGGGTTTTCCCCCATTGTTCCTTTCATCTTTCAATGTCCAATTTCATTTATCAGCCAACCTAAATTTTATTTGCAAAGGCAAATCTCTTTTTCCATTCATCAATCAGTGGAACCCTTCCCATTGTTTCTTTTCTCTCCCAGTGCTGGTTTTATCCACCAGCAGACCCACAGCTGGTTTGGAAAGACAAATCTGCTGCTCCTCTCAATCACAAAACCATTGCCAAAAGGAGGCAATTCCAGCCTGCCCTGCCCTGGGCTGAGCTGCCAGCAGCACCAAAGGGAGCCCAGCATGAGCAGGAACAGCAGGAGGAAAATCCCATTTCCCACTGGGATGTCAGGGACCAGGCCTGGCTGTTACCTGCAGCCTGCTCTGATGCCTCAGGTTTGAGCTTTTCTATTTNAAACTTCTTCTCCCTGATTTTCCAGCCCTCATTCCTCACTCCAGACACGGCTGAAGTGCTGCTGCTGCTCAGGGAGCCCCTCCCTGACAGTTCCTGCCTTAGAACAACACCTTGTCCTGCTGCATCTCCATCCCAACCAGAGCACGGGATGAATTTTTGATGCTGTGAGGTCCCACCACACACAGATACTCATTTCAGCTTTTTTCCAGCTTTTTCCTCCTGCTCTGCTCCAGGTTCAGCTCAGCTTTCTGTCCCAAACTCCCCCACTAAAACAAGAATAAACAATGTCAAAAAAACCTGAGGAATTGGCACAGGCCAGCCAGAGACAGCTGAAAACCCCCCAAAACTCAGAGCAGGTCAGCATTTATAAATCATTCATAATCACCACCAGTCCAGCAGGCAGCAATTAGTGCTTGGTACTGGGTGGAGGTAAAGATATAAAACTAAAACCTGAGTGAAATCTTCGTGGTTTTCATTCTTCTAAATTAAAAAAAAATCCCTGCTAAATAAAAAAATCCTAGCTAAATAAAAACGTGCTTCTCTCTGGAGCTGTGGCTGAAGAGTTTTTTTTTCAGTGATCTCAGGAAATACCGAAGTAAAGAGGCCCCGTCCTGCATTGCAATGGGAGACATAAGGAAAATAAATTGTGATTTCCCTGCTGCTGAAGAGGAGAGGGCAGAGCAGCAGAGATCCCCTCCCTGATTTCCAAAAACTCAAAATGCAAATAAAGCACAAAGAAAGGAGCAGGGCCTGGCCTGGCAGGGCCCATTAGGGCAGCTTCCAGAAGTTTCTCCTTTTTGGACCTGGGAATAAATCAGGGCTGCAATGAAGGAAAAGAATTAACTTGCCAAAAATTAATGGTGAATCTTTGAGGTGGCGGCTTCAAAGACTCTTTAAGAGCTGTTTAGAGGCAGAATAAAGAGGTTTTTCACTGGGTATCAGAGACTGGAGGATGTCAGGCCTGTTGGGATGCTCTGTTCAGAACACTGAGGCTGCTTCCATCAGAAAGGTTCATTGGGTTTAAAAAGGTCTTTTTGGAGGAGGAAAAAAAGCAAAAGGAAACTTGAAGTGGTTTTGTCCCACTTTAACACAGAAAAGGCTTTTAAAATAAAAAATTACCATTACAAAATTCACCCCAGGAGTGTTTCAGATTTGTCTGAGCTTTTGGGAGTGATCAGGATCTGAGTTTTGGGATTGTGCATTTGGGGCTCTTTCATCCCCAGAGCTCCTTGGAGAACAAACCAGGAGTTTATTAATAAATAATAAACCAGGAGTGAACAACTTGTGTGGCTGGGGCAGAGCAGAGCCCTGCAGTGGGACTTTGCTGGTTCCAGAACCTTCCCTGGCACCTCCTCTTGTCTGAGCATCAACATCACAGAAACCCCCCAGCATCTGATTTAAAATCCCATCAGTTCCCCCTAATTATCATTAACGAGCAGGTCCTGAGCCCCACAGACACCAGGAGATGCCAGGCACAGAGCCCAGGTGGATTTCTGATCTCTTGACAAGCAGGAATTGATTTCTGTTTAGTCCAGAGTTATTTTACACCTCTCTGGATGCATTAAAAAAAAAACCCTTAAATTGTCTGGAAACAATTTTTCCCTCAGATTGATGCAGCAGGGCAGAACCACAGGAAGAATCCAAAATTCAGCTGGGGATTTCCTCAACGAAGTGTGGAACTGGGGCTCCCAAACCCCTTCCCAAAGCTCCCAGGCCTTGGGATTCTCCAGCTATTTCTCAACAGAAAAAACAACAGATTTCCAGAGGAACCTGGAAATTCATCATCATCCCCTTGTTTGGAGCCAGGGGTGCATCCTGTGGGGTCTCTCTGGAGCAGAAATTCCTTTTATTTATTCCTGATATTCCTGGGTGCTGCAGAGATCTGTGAGATGTCCCTGTGGGAGCAGAGGGCTGGATCCACCTCTGGCAATCACAAAATGTGGTTTGGGGGAAAGGGCAGCTTTGTGTTATCAAATCTATTTTGTTGGGAAGGGCAGGTTTGGTGTTATAAAATCTATTTTGATGGGAAGGGCATCTTTGTGTTATAAAATCTATTTTGGTGGGAAGGGCAGGTTTGTGTTATAAAATCTGTTTTGGTGTTACCAAACCTGTTTTGGTGTGAAGGGCAGGTTTGGGGTTATAAAATCTATTTTGGTGTGAAGGGCAGCTTTGGTGTTATAAAATTTATTTTGGTGTGAAGGCCAGCTTTGTGTTATCAAATCTGCTTTGGTGTGAAGGGCAGGTTTGGGGTTATAAAATCTGGTTTGGTTTGAAGGGCAGGTTTGGTGTTATCAAATCTGGTTTGGTTTGAAGGGCAGGTTTGGGGTTATCAAATCTGGTTTGGTGTGAAGGTCAGGTTTGGGGTTATAAAATCTGGTTAGGTGTGAAGGGCAGGTTTGTGTTATAAAATTTGGTTTGGTGTGAAGATTTGTGTTATAAAATCTGGTTTGGTGTGAAGGTCAGGATTAGTGTTATCAAATCTGGTTTGGTGTGAAGGGTTTGGGGTTATAAAATCTGGTTTGGTGTGAAGATTTGTGTTATAAAATCTGGTTTGGTGTGAAGGTCAGGATTAGTGTTATCAAATCTGGTTTGGTGTGAAGGGTTTGGGGTTATAAAATCTGGTTTGGTGTGAAGGGCAGGTTTGAGGTTATCAAATCTGGTTTGGTGTGAAGGACAGGTTTGGGGTTATAAAATCTAGTTTGGTTTGAAGGGCAAGATTGGTGTTATCAAATCTGGTTTAGTTTGAAGGGCAGGTTTGGGGTTATAAAATCTGGTTTGGTGTGAAGATTTGTGTTATAAAATCTGGTTTGGTGTGAAGGGCAGGTTTGGGGTTATAAAATCTGGTTTGGTTTGAAGGGCAGGTTTGGGGTTATAAAATCTGGTTTGGTTTGAAGGGCAGGTTTGGGGTTATAAAATCTGGTTTGGTGTGAAGGTCAGGTTTGGTGTTATCAAATCTGGTTTGGTTTGAAGGGTGGGTTTGTGTTATCAAATCTGCTTTGGTGTTACCAAATCTGTTTTGGTGTTACAGAGTCTGGTTTGGTGTGAAGGGCAGGTTTGTGTTATAAAATCTGTTTTGGTGTGAAGGGCAGATTTGGTGTTACCAAACCCGTTTTGGTGTTACCAAACCCGTTTTGGTGGGAAGGGCAGCTTTACAGCCTCACAAGGTGAGATTTTGATGCCCCAAGATGGATTCAGGGCCAGGAGCTCCTGAGGTTATGGATGTTTAGAAAAATCCACAATTTTCCAGAGGGGTGAGGGTGACAGGAATTGTTTATTCCTGCGTTCCCAGCTGCCCAAAGTGCTGGCTGGAATTATCCCAGCATGGGAGCTCTGCAGGACCCAGATTCAGCTTCCAGCACCTCTCCTGGAGCACCCCCATCCCTCTGACACCGCTGGGAATATTCTGGATTTTCCTCCTCCTGCCTGGACACTCACCCACGTTGTTAACCCAGGGGAGGGAGCAGGACAAACAGACCCAGAAATGTTCTTTTTTTTTGTTTACACAGCTCTGGTCTGCAGTGCTTGAGAGCACAAAATTGCGTGTAATAACAGCCATCAGCAGAGCTCTCGGGGTAATTAACAACCTGACACGCCAGGCAGACCTGGAGATCATTCCAACATGGATTTCATGTGTTATTCCTGTATTTTCCCCGAGGAATCCTGTGAAGGTCAGCAGGGCCACCCCCTGGCTTCGTTTTAGGCTTTCATCAGTCAATAAATCCATTTATTGGATGAGTTTTTGCTGTCCATGTGCTGCCTCCTGTCCCTCCCAAGCCCTGTCTTTGTGAAAAATGTGTATTTTATGATTGGCTTTTCGCAAATATTCAAGTGAATATTATATGTGTTATGTTAGAAAGTTATGCTGTGTTAATTTTCTTAAGTAGTGTGTTAAATACAGTTTTTGGTTATAACATAATGTTAAAATAGAAACTATGTATGTGGAATATTTTTTTTAAAGAAAGGAATGAGGTACTCACACCAGATAGCAGCCACAGGACACCTGAATCTTTCAGAGAAAAATAATTTATTGCCCCATTATCAGAAGAAATGAACTTCTTCCCGCCTCGCTCAGCATTAGGATTAAGAGGAAGAAGTTGACACTGAGCAGACAGAATCCTGTGTTTGAACAGAATTTATGCATCATGGATGAGCTGTATGAATATGCAACAGGTGCTGCTTTTAAGGGTTAATCCTCTGTTAACCTGGGTCTTTTTTGGGCTTATTTTGCCCAGAAAGAGGTACCTGGACTGTCCATAACTCTTTGTTTTTATTGTCTCATATTCTTCTTCCCGCCTCGCTCAGCCCTGAAGATGCCGTCAGGATTCAGAGGAAGAAGCCGACAGAAAATAAGAAAAATAATTTGTGTATTTCTCAAGCCTGTATGCATTTGAAGACTTGTGTAGGTAGAAATTCTGTTACAAGGCCGGCCTTCCTTTCTTCCTCGTTGACCATGAGAGAGGTTGCTTGGATTTTTTTTTCTTGATCTCCAATATACTTTTACATTGACATAAATTCTTTCTAAATAACACTGAAAACCCCCCAATATTCTAAATAATCAGAGTGGTTTCGTATATTGGCTTGTGCTGCTAATTATATTAATGTTAGTTCAGAAAAAAATCAAAATGTGGCTCTTAAGAGAATAAAATTAAATATTACTTAAATAGCCTAAAATCTTGTAAATTGTAAATAGTCCCTTCGTTCACTTGCACAGAGCAACTTCAAACTTCTTTCTCAGATATGCAGGTTTCTTAACCACTTTTTAAGAATTACTCTTTTAAAAATTATATTATCAGTGTTTTTCTAGCACCGAGAGTGATTTCGGTTCATACTGATGAAATTTATTTGTATTTTTTTAAATATATGTTTGGAAAAAAAGAGCATCAGTTCTTTACCAGTTCTTAAAATTTCTCAGGAAATTCCCTTCGTGTTCCTTTGTTTGAATGGAATTTGTGCATCATGTGTGAGGTGTATGAATATGCAACAGGCTGTTGTTTTTAAGGATTAATCCTCTGTTAACCTGGGTCCTTNATAAGTAAAAAAAATATAAATAAAAAATAAATTTGAAATAAAATAAATAAAAATATAAATAATAAAGTAAATTTGAAATAAAATAAATAAAAATGAAAATATAAATAATAAAGTAAATTTTAAATGAAAAAAATTTTTAAAAACCCCAAACCCTGAGGCTTTAAAAAGTGTCATTTCTTGCCCTTCTGACCCCTGTAATGCATCATTTTATCTCGCTGGCTGTTTTGCTGCCGCTGTGACCTGTTGTGCAGCTGGCAGAGGAGAATATTGCTTTATTGTGACATTTCAGATGAGAACTCCACGCTCCTAACAGCTTCCCAAAGAGGCTCCTTCAGCCTGGCAGCTCTGATTTGTGCCAGCAAGGGGGAGAAAGGGGTGGGAAGGACAAAAAACCCCCCAGAATCGGTGCTGGGATGATTATTTAGCAAATGAGCTGCTCCATTAGGGCAGCAGGGAGGGAGAATCGCCTCCCTGGCCTAAATGGCACTTTGCAGGGGGGTGGCTTTGTGCTGAAATTACAGCTGAAGCAAACAGCTCCCCGTTTATGTGTGAGGAAAAAAAAAAATACCACCCTGAAGTCAATAGATTGCTAAATTGCCACGAGATTTAAGGACAAAAATAGCATTGAAACAGGAAAATTGAAGCCCAGACAGGCATTAAACACCAGGGTCCAGCACTCAGGGGGAGCTCTTTGGCTCCTGAACGCCCCAGGAATCATTGGCTGGGATAAAATTGTCCAGAAGTTTCTGATTTTTGTGGTTTGTGTTTTCTCTGGGGCCCTGAAGTTCCCCGGTGTTTTGGTGAAATGTGGTCAGGAATGTCCAGGGTGCGGTGGGGAAGGGTTTGGTGGCTGCTGGCTTCTAGCATTGAGAGTGATTTCTGTTCATACTGATGAAATTTATTTGTATTTTTAAAAATATATGTTTGCAAAAAAGAGCACCAATTCTTTACCAGTTGTTAAAATTTCTCAGGAAATTCCCTTCATGTTCCTTTGTTTGAATGCAATTTATGCATCATGGATGAGGTGTATGAATATGCAGCAGCTGTTGCTTACTTGTTGCTGTTTCTTATTGGAGTAAGAAAACTTCTTTATTTGCGTCAAAAGTGAATCCCTGACTTCCTCTGCTTCCAACAGATTTGTGTCAGGAGGGGAAAAAAATGGAAAATGAGAACCAAGGTGCACTGGAAGAACATTTCCCTCCCAACTCACTAAAAATATTGATTAAACAAAGCAAAGCCTGCGGAAGGTGGTGGAAAACAAGGCCAAAGAAGCTAAACATTGATAAACTTAATTAAATTTCTAATGAAAACAGAGGCAGCCTGTGGTGATTACTCTGTGTAAGTGAGACTAACACACCAATTAGGGTAATTCATCCCCTGGTGCTCTAAACACAGCTCTAAACGGAATCCATGCTTCTTCTCACGTGTCACCAGCCCATTTCTGGCCCCTGGCAGCTCCTGGGGTGGCCAGGGGAAGCTGCAGAGACTTTTCCACAGGAGCAGATCCTGCTCCACCAGCTCCAGGGATTTGTTTCCCTTCCTTCATCTCCCACCCTCAATGAAACCAGTGCAAATATTATTAATTAGGGAGTCCAGCACTTGGAAAAAGTTATCTGTGCTGGAAAAAAGGCACAATGGATGGANTGAAGTTCCCCGGTGTTTTGGTGAAATGTGGTCAGGAATGTCCAGGGTGCGGTGGGGAAGGGTTTGGTGGCTGCTGGCTTCTAGCATTGAGAGTGATTTCTGTTCATACTGATGAAATTTATTTGTATTTTTAAAAATATATGTTTGCAAAAAAGAGCACCAATTCTTTACCAGTTGTTAAAATTTCTCAGGAAATTCCCTTCATGTTCCTTTGTTTGAATGCAATTTATGCATCATGGATGAGGTGTATGAATATGCAGCAGCTGTTGCTTACTTGTTGCTGTTTCTTATTGGAGTAAGAAAACTTCTTTATTTGCGTCAAAAGTGAATCCCTGACTTCCTCTGCTTCCAACAGATTTGTGTCAGGAGGGGAAAAAAATGGAAAATGAGAACCAAGGTGCACTGGAAGAACATTTCCCTCCCAACTCACTAAAAATATTGATTAAACAAAGCAAAGCCTGCGGAAGGTGGTGGAAAACAAGGCCAAAGAAGCTAAACATTGATAAACTTAATTAAATTTCTAATGAAAACAGAGGCAGCCTGTGGTGATTACTCTGTGTAAGTGAGACTAACACACCAATTAGGGTAATTCATCCCCTGGTGCTCTAAACACAGCTCTAAATGGAATCCATGCTTCTTCTCACGTGTCACCAGCCCATTTCTGGCCCCTGGCAGCTCCTGGGGTGGCCAGGGGAAGCTGCAGAGACTTTTCCACAGGAGCAGATCCTGCTCCACCAGCTCCAGGGATTTGTTTCCCTTCCTTCATCTCCCACCCTCAATGAAACCAGTGCAAATATTATTAATTAGGGAGTCCAGCACTTGGAAAAAGTTATCTGTGCTGGAAAAAAGGCACAATGGATGGAGAAATTCCTTATTTTTGGGGTGAGTGAAGCCTCCTGCACCAGGTGAAGCTCAGACCATTTGTTGGCCTCACATTTTTGGGCCTGGTGTTGAAAACTTGACCAAGACACCAGGGTCAGGCACAGCAAAACTGAGTTAGTTTCTTCCTAATGACAGAAAACCCATGGAATGTTGGAATGCACTGGTTCCTGCTTTATTTATATCAAATGTCTCTGGGGAGCAGCTCCTGGGCTGGTTTGGAAGGAGAGGAGCAGAACTGCAGGAGCAGTTGGAGTTTGGGACCCTCACAGGACAGCTCTGGGCCAGATCCATCCCCTTTGGTGATTCTCCAGAAGTTTTGGGAAGGTTTTTTTGGAGCCTTTGCCTTTTCTGCACACAGATAAATCCAGTGCAGGTGGTGGAGAGCTCAGGGACGGCCTGAGGTACCCCAGAAACAAATCCTGGCTGGAGGAGAAGGAAAAACAAATTTATTTAGCAACTTTGCCTGTCAATCGTCAAACTTAGCCCAGCCTCGGTGCGGTGGCTGTTCCAAACAAACACTATCTCGGGCAATTAGCAACACTTAATTTGGAAAATTAGCTAATAGAATCGATGATGTCTTTTAATTTGCCAGGCAGTATTTTACAGGGATTCATTTTCTGCCTCTCCACCTTTCAAATTATCTTCAGGTGCTGTTTTGAATGTTTATTTTGAAATGATCAGTGCTGAACGTGACCCCCCAGCAGCCCCCCACGGAATGTCAGAGGTCCCTGGGCGGGCAGGAGGGGGCAGGGATGGTCCTGGCCCATAAAAGGAGCTCCAGCTTTTCCCTGTGCCACCAAAATTGGGGTTTTTCAGCTTTTTCAGGCTGGCTGTGAAGCTGCTCTGCTGCTCTCCGCACCACGAGGCTGGTGTTGGGTTTTCTCCATTTCCTTGAGAATTTCCTCCATTTCCTTGAGGATTTTTTCAATTTTTTTGAGGATCTTCTCTATTTCCTCAAGGATCTTTTCCATTCCCTTGAGGATCTTCTCAATTTCCTCAAGGACCTTCTCCATTTCCTTCAGGATTGTCTCTATTTCCTCGAGGACCTTTTATGTTTCCTCAAGGATCCTCTCAATTTCCTCAAGGATCTTTTCTATTTCCTGAGTATTTTCTCCATTTCCTTGAGGATCTTTTCCATTTCTTGGAGGATTTTTTTTTCAAGGATCTCCTCCATTTCCTTGAGGATCTTCTCCACTTCCTCAAGGACCTTTTCTGTTTCCTCAAGGACCTTCTCAATTTCCTCAAGGACCTTCTCCATTTCCTCAAGGATATTCTGCATTTCCTGAGCATCCTCTCCATTTCCTTGAGGAACTTCTCAGTTTTCTCAAGGATCTTCTCAATTTCCTCGAGGATTTTATCCATTTCCTCAAGGATTTTCTCAGTTTCCTCGAGGATCTTCTCCCTTTTTCCCTTTAGGCCCAGCAGAAACCCCACCACAAACCCAAACCCACCAAACCTGCTCCACCTTTCCCAGCTCTTCGTCCTGCCAGGCCCAGCCCAGCTCACAGCTCCCGAGGACTTTCCTGCAAATTAAACCAAGAAAAATTCAATTTTCAGCAGAGAAAACTCAGTTTTAGCAGGAACTGGAACTCCTAAAACACCCCCAGGCCAGCAGCTGCCCCAGAGGTCCCAGCCCAGCTCGGAGCCACCTCCCAAGCAGCTGCTGAAGTCAGGAGCCCAGATTTGAATGCATTCATAATTTTAAGTGAATTTACAGATCTCCTAAACCATGGGAATTAGCAAGCAAAGCCCAGAGATTTAAAAGAATAAATAAATAAATTCTCTGTCAGGATTGGGTGGGACTCCATCTGAAGTCGGTGAGGAACAGAACACAGCATCTATTTTTATGATGACATCCTTAAGGTCAGAGCAGCACCGGGGAGGGGGAGGAATTAAAAGGTATTTCCTCTGAAGACACAATTTTACAACACTTTTCGCTTGTAGCTCGTTAATTTTCACAGCAGAGTTGCCTTTGCAACGTGAATTAAAGAAACAGATGAAAAAAGTCTGCTGCCTCTAACTGTACCAAGGGCCCTGTGCACACTCCTGTGCCTTTGATGAGAAACATTAAACATTTTTAATTTAGCACATCAATTTGAAAATCTAATTTTTTTTAATGCTTTGTAGCAGCAGACGCTTTTCACGGGGCTGTCACGACCACAGAAGAATTATGAGAAACTTGAACCGCGAAAAGTAAATTAGAAAAATCTCATTTCGGTTACTCTAAAAAAGAGGGGAAATTAGATTTTGATTAAAATCACTCACACATACAATTTTAGGTAAACTAATTTAGCAAGACTGACTATATAATTTTTTTTTTTTTGCTTGCCTCTGCGTCCTTTAACAGCAGCTGAATGGCCTTGGAATGGCCAAGGAGAGGAAGCTCCCGGTGTTCTCCTTGACCACGGCCTGGCAGGTCATGGAAAATGGATTTAATTAAGGAACAGGGAAGAGGAACAGTGTTTATTTATTATTAAAAAACGTTTACATCATTCCTTGGCGTTTAAGGAGCAGTGAGGAGGAACCCTGTGTTCACTGAGGGTCCTTGGAGCTTTCCTGATCCCCCGGGAATGCCACAGAAACAGGGGAATGGGGAGGAGCAGGAGGAGGAGGAAGAGGAGGAGGAAGAGGAGGAGGAAGAGGAAGAGGAGGAAGAGGA
>VYZP01050010.1:0-11675 GCA_013400635.1 Hypocryptadius cinnamomeus
TCTAACAACCCTCTAAACATCATGGCTTGTAAACAAAGTAAACCAACTCTCTGTCCATAAACTTTTATCCAGTACAAAGAAGCCAGTGGATGTGAGGGTAAAAAAAGAAAGACTACATGTCCAAAAGAAGTAGAAGGCACTAAAAACAATGGATTCACACTCTGGTAGCATTCTCCTCAAGGACTAAAACGTACAAGTCTAAAAACCGGAAATTATAAAACCTTTTTTTTTGAGTAACAAAGGCAAGTGCCTTGGAAATTTATCATTTATTGACCACTCTTGTAGTAGTGTTCTTCATTTTGTTTCAGTTTAAAACTCGCCAAACAATGAGCACAGTTTAACTTATAAATTAGTCTTCCTTTTCAATTTTAGTCCCAGAGATACTCCTTCAGAAAAGTAAGCTCCTGCCTAGGAATGTGTAAAACAACTTTCATCTTCCTGAAAGCACATTCTACTCTGTAACACTCAATTATAACATCAGCTTCAGCAAAAGTGAAAATAATCTGGTCATTATCATCAATAGACTGTAGAAGAATTACCAAAATGCTCCATGCCACAATGTCAGAATAACAGCCACTGTCCCTATATACCAGCTCTCCCTCTCCCCAAAATAAGACATCAGACCCGAGATCCAGCAAATTTTATCTGAAGGCCACTAAACAGGCATTATTTCTTTATTCAACTGAAAGTTAACAGGAATGCTTGTAGCCACTACATAATCTAAGTAGACACAAATGCTCATGGTGATTTCAAAAAATGCTCACTCATTTTTATCTCCAAGTTTTCTTCACCAGTATCAATATAATTCTACTGAGGAATTACAATCTTTCCATTCAAATATCAAATGCCATCACACAAGATAATCAAACAGCCAAGTAAAACATAGGCAGCAAAAGTAATTCTTACTAGTTATAAGCACTTACTATTCTATGAAGTGTCTGAACACCATATTTCAACTGCACTTCTTAAGCAGGTTAAGTAATCCATGAAACATGTTTGAAAGCAAGCTTCAAAGATGTAAGGTAGTCATTTTCCTAATAATAATTTAAGAAAGCTCTGCAAACAAACACAAATTAAACTAATTTCCCTTACAATTCAGACTGACAATCTAAGTATCCTCCCCCAAAAAACTTCCTGAAGTTCAAGTCACAAAGTAAAACTAATAATCCTCAATCTATTTTCTTAACAGACTTTCTATGGAATTTTAATTTGTTTCACATCAGTTTTTCCAATAAATAAAATGAAAATTTAAGTGTTCATATGCCTATTACAGAAAAAAAGTTTATACAAGATGTTAGGGGATCACCCACTGCACGATGTGTTTATCCAGCTGTGCATCGGACATTTTGTCCAGAATGATCCTCTGAGAGACAGTATCAAAAACTTAACTGAAATCCAAAATCAGCTGGCTTTACTTGATCAACAAGGCGGGTTACCCGGTCATAGAAGGAAATCAGGTGTGATAAGCAGGACTTTCCTCTCGTGAAGCCATGCTGGCTGTGACCAGTGACTGTGTGGTCTTTCAGGTGTTTTTCAATAGCATCTGGAATAAGCTTCTCCACGATTTCACCAGTCACTGAAGAAGGACTGACAGGCCTGCTGTGACCAGGGCCATCCTTTCTTTAAAACTGGGATGTTAGTCAGCTTCCAGTCAATTGGCACATCTCCAGATGTCAGCCAAAAATTAGCATTTTTTCACAGATGAAAAGGAATTCTTACTGTACTATCATTTGGTAAGAAATTACTGCAGGTCTGCACCTCTAAAGTCCATTAAGTCATGGTATTTTCCAAATGTCTGTGCTGGAAAAAGCCCACAACACGGCTTCGACACCAATGACAAAAGCTGATTCTCGCTAAAAATATCGGCTATCAACTTTAAGTATTCCCTCGGTCAATTAACAAGACTGTATGCAGCATTTCCTATGTAAATATTCTATTTTTAAACATTCTGTACATTATTCCAGTATGAACTGCTTAAGAGATGTAAAGCTTGTGAGCAGTACCTGCTCTGCAGAAAATCTAATGGAAACAGACACAGACAAGTTTGTGGGCAAGTATGCGTCAAGTCACCAGGTTCGACAACCAATGGCAAAATACCCTGTAACCACAGATTACATAGTGTTTCAAACACTTGAGAAATACTCTTGGCTATCATAGGCCATGTCAGCACAGTGCAGTATGTGTTCTGAAAACATTTAGCATCATCATTGATGTCATTTATTAATGACATGTTCTACAAAATCAATGCTAAAATAATGCCTAAAGAAATTTCACTTCACTTTGAAATCTCCGAAGTAGTTGTCTGTCCAGACCCAAACTCTCATATTTAACCATGCAACAATACTCAGAGATTCGAAAGAAACTGTTGAATATGCTTTTATCCTCTCTCTATATTACTGAAATAAAAGTAATAAGGGTGCTCAAAACAGATCTGCAATTTTCACATAATGCTATGGAATAGTCCCAATTTACACCACAAACTGATTGCAAAAAACTGACTGAAGTGCAATGGAACCAGAACAACTGTAAGGAAAATTCTTCAGGAAAGGTCAGGATTACTATGCAATTGTTGAGTCTTAGAATTTAGACTGCAAGGGTTCTCATACATTTTTTTCTACCTTTAATTTTTCAAGAACAGCTTCCTGCCCTGGACAGGTGAATTCAACAATCCAGCAACAAACTATCAAACTACCTGTACTTTGATACTTGCTATTGATAACCTGTTGAGGTCTCTACTCCAGTTATTAAACAAAAAGGTCATTGCCTGTCTTAGTAGGCACTAGCTATGTTAACTACATTCTACCAATTACAATAGAGATAGCACTGGCTTCCCTCTCATTTAACCAAGAAATCCCTTAGTTCCCTCAGTTCCAAGGGTCCAGATCTTCATTTAAGTCTAATGCCTTAAGAAAAAGCATGGGAAGAACATATAAACTCAAAAGCACTAGATTAGACTACAGAGTAATAGACAGCTTCTTGTGAATTCATTTCGATTTCCTCTGTGTGTCCATGCAGAAAGGATTCATAAATTTTCACTGCATAAAAATTATGTCAGTATGTTTTACACTTGTTGCCTGATTATTTCTCTGGCTGTCCTGCCAAAACAAAATAAATACAAGAACTCCAAAAAAACAAAAGATCAAAACAAAACCACCCGAAAAAATACCCACACAAAGAAAACAAGAAACAACAACAAAAAGCCATTACCCAGCTTCACACATATATCTATCACACTCTCAGTGGGATTTTTTTTTTAAAGGTGAAGTTCCAGTCTGCTGTGTCATACCCCTTAAATGCAACAATTTTCTACTGTAAATTAAAAAACCTCTGAAAAAGTCTAAAATCCAGTGAGGCACATAATAAGGCTACCTCTCAGACTGCTTTTTGATTTAATAAGACTGAATTCTAAATGGATCAGTCTTCAAGATGTTATTTCCAGACCCCAAACTGGTTTTATGTCACATTTTCAGCATTCTTTTCAAAACTGTTACTAAACAATGGGACATTATACTACAATGTTGATTCTGCCAGTTCTGCACAGATCACAAGATAGAAATCACTTCCCAATTTCTATATTTATAACTCCCTTATAGCACTTATAAAACCAAGGACCATTCAGGGGTTTTATTAATTTATTTCAGCAGGAAATTCACAGAAGTCGTGGAAGACAACAACTCAGCATGATTATTTCAGCACAAGTTCATCTTCAGTTGGAGCTGCCCATTCTGTCATTACCATCTCTATTTTCTGTATTCCTCCTAAATGCATGAATCTTGAAAATAACATCTTTGAAACAAAACCCAAAAGTAGTTACATACCTTGGACCATCGCTACCTGAGAGGATTCACACACAGTATTTTAAACCACTTGATATTTTTGGGAATACACTTTGTCAGTAAAAGAGATTTCTCTCCAATAAAGTCACAACTACAACCAATAAGACTAATTATATATATACACACCAAAAGACAGTATTTGAATATAGTTAAATTAAAAATATCTTTACTGTCAGCACCACTGTGTTGGCATATTATTCCATTAACATGAAGCTATTTTTGACAAAATGACACATTTGGAGCTTCGTTAGATAGTTAATACTAAATAGAAATTAGAATATTAAGCTAATTCTCTTTACTATTATTAGTATTTGTACTACAAGAGCATATAAATAAGAGTCAATTGTACACTTTGTAGTGCAGCAGGTTCTTACACTCACTATAGAGTTGGAAAGGAAATGGAGCAGTTGCAGTGTGGCAAACATCCTCAAGAATGTCCCCTTCCTCTCCTAAATCAGAACACTTATTTTTTATTTAGGAATAAAGACAAAAGCATAATCTACAGCAGACTGTGAACACAGCAACCTAACTGGCTTAGGCTGCTCTAGTGATGAACACTCAAGTCAGTGCTCATCAGCTGCAGGTCAGTAGCACACATTCTTAAGGGACCAAGAACTAATAAAGTTGCTGAATGTAAGAAGGCATACATGAAATAATATGTATACATACATACATAAAAGAATAGAATCTTACAGAATGTACAGAGCTTTGCAATTAAGGCAATGGCAACACTGACAATAACAAAATTTAATATAATCAAGTTAACGGAATTAAAGTTATGGAAGAGTAAGACAGTTAAAATAAAAGTGTATAATGCAGTATTTTCAGTAAGGCATGACAGAAAGTTGACAAGGAGCAGGTATTTTGCACCTCCTAAATGTTAATCTGGCTTCCTGGCACAGAACATCACCAGCACTGTCTAATTTACACCACTTCACCAGGGAGTTAACAGAGACAGTAGTCCTGCCTTCTACCAATACAACTGTACTAACCTTGCTGAAGATACAAAACAGAACAGGTGTTATAAAATTTGTAAACCTGTTTAAATGCTCTGCTCAAACTTTCTTCTGAGACTTCTGCTTGCCAAAGCAGGATCTTTTCTTTTCCCAAGGTCTCAAGGCGTATAGCAGGATTCTGTTCCAGCACCCTGGGGTCTCATCCTCAAGGAATGCAAACCACCACAGTTTCAAGTTAAATACTGGAGTCAAGCATTCTCCAGCTTCCTATAGTGGTCACTGGCATGAAGCCAAGGGACCTTCTTTGGGTTTTTTTCTTCTAGGAGGAGTATTATAGGATCATCAACCTCAGATCTGGTAGCAGTTAAGGAGTGATCATATTTTAAGTGAAAAGAAAACAAGGTGAACAACTGGAAGAATTTTAGAGCAATCAACCCATTTAAATATATACATATAATCTGAAAGACCTTCAGGCATCTGGACTTACTGAAGGTCACCCTCTGTTTCAGGATCATTTCAATCAGCATTCAGAGAAGCACGTTTTTTTCAGAATGTTACAGCCAACACATGCAGGATTTTTATATATACAGTAACTTCAAATAAACCTAGGAATGCACTTCTTCTCTCATCAAGTGGAATTTGTTCTGGAATCATAAAAATGTATTTTTACCTTTAATTGCCAACAGCAAGCTACCTCTAATCAGACATTTTTATAAAGACACTATAGTGGATACTGCAGAAGACACTGTAGAAAAACCTACAGACTGCTTAAATTTATGCTGTACCTTCAGGACTGGCCCTGAAGAACAGCCAGCTTAATTATGATTGGTTCTTAATACCTATTGGAGTTGCACTGATAAAGGCAGAAAATATCATTAAACTAAGTATCCTGCTGAGCATGGCTTAGAATAATTCAAGAACAGTCTGTGTGACAAAAAGTAACCATCACCCCATAGGCAAACAAAGCTCCTGCAAGTCATACATTTCTCCTGAAGATACATCAAATCACTGGAGGATCCAACTTCCCTAGCCACTCTCTTCATCAGTTAAGAAAAATAAAACCATTATCATTTTCTCCTAATTTCTTAAATGGCAAGAAGGATCAAGAACACCCACCACTACCTCAAAACCTACTTTCAGCATGAAATAAATAATTATACCCACAGATGCTTCAACCCTCACAAAAAATTCTCCAAAATGAGATTTCCCAAAGAGCTATTAAATATGTATAGGTATAATTGCAATGAAACTAAGAAGTAAAATGCATGCCCAGTGTTTAAAAAAAGAAGTAATTCTTCACCAGGAAGTGTTATATAACTTATCTGCCACACACTTCTACACTGTGCCTAAAAGAAAATCTCACCAGAGTAACTGCTATAAAATGACAGTTCTGTGCACTGTAAGAGTACTATTATTGCAAATAATCATTTATGAAAAGGCAATTATTACACAGTAAAAAACACTTTCATACCAACTGTTGCTAGAAGGGAATTATTTAGAAACAATATTCCAGAAAAAGTTACACAACTACCACAGTGACCAGTATCCCATACATAAACCTCAGAGCTACCCAGGTATTTCCTGTTCCTGTTTTTACATGGAGCTTAATGTAATTCCATGTCCTGCACTCTTTTATTGTTTTGCTTCCACGAGGTGAATACTGCAAGAAAATTTTACAGAAATGTTCAAGATCTAAATCAAAAATAAAATTGGAAGAATAGGGTTATCCATATACAAAAAGGAAGCATCTCTGCACACTTTAGTTTGGAAGTCTTGCCAAGAAGCCTATGAAGAAAGACAGTATTTACCCAGAAACACAGAAGAACAGACTTCCAACCTTCAGGGAACAGGCACC
Source organism: Hypocryptadius cinnamomeus (assembly GCA_013400635.1). Classification (NCBI taxonomy): domain Eukaryota; kingdom Metazoa; phylum Chordata; class Aves; order Passeriformes; family Zosteropidae; genus Hypocryptadius; species Hypocryptadius cinnamomeus. The sequence goes on from VYZP01050010.1 coordinate 6,648, forward strand.
TGAAGTTTTACCAAGAAGTTCTGTGCCTGTTAATGCAGTTGACTAAACAGCTATGGAAGCCACAGTAGGGAAACCCTTGATTATGTCTAATTGCCCTCTACCCAAAATACACAGAACTCTCAATTAGTGCTTTAAACTAAAAAGGAACTTAACTCCATAAAATACGTAGCTGTTTTCACCATTACCTTAGAAAAATTATTAAGGAACAGAAGCTTCTGGGTTTTATATGTATGTTATTTTATTTTGTCATTATAAAAAAAGGTATTAAATACTCAAATATTTTATCATGTGAATAAACATTAGTTATTTGGACCACGATGTACTTCTGTACCCGGCTACAGCAAACACCTGAACAGTTTGCACAAACAGAAGTCAGACAGCTGTGATGCATGCATTACCCACACTCCTAGTGGCATTTACAACCATCACAAGTAAGAATGCTAACCAACTTCTTACTACCTACTTCATTTTATTTTCAGTCAGTGCTGATCAAGTATCCCCTGGGTTTTTTAAAGACTGCTTTAGATTTAGTTAAGCTAATTTCATAATAAATATGGAGATTCACCTGTAAGATCCAATGAAATAGCAGTTTATTAATGTATCGTATTCCAGCTATCTAGAAAGCAACAGATAAACAATCATGTGGTTAAAAGACACTGTGCATTTCACAACAGTGGCATCTGAATTTCCTGCCTTAACTTTGCATATTATATCACAATTAATGCTCCTGATATCAATCAGGGTTTGTTTTTTAAGAAAAACAGTATTGAAACAGCATCAAAACAGCACTAAATATATTGCCAAACAATCAAATCAGAGCATTTTCCTGAAGAACTTATCCAAACAATTTCTGACCCAAGAAAATGTTAACATTTACAACAGTCCCCTGCACAAAATGCCACTAATTCCTGAAAAGCCAGGGTTTTTTATAAAATATTTATTTTTACTGTATGCCCCCTAATTGCTGAGAAACAGATTGTGGCCAACAAACTAAGAACCATTCTATAACCCTCACAACCACTTCTACTTGCAATCTATCATCAAAACAAATTATTTGCAAGCCAAAAGCAAAGCAAAGTCTGTTATCAAAAGAATTAATCGTTCCTCCAAGTTGAAGAGAGAAACATTCCCAACAGTATCCCCATCCCTCCTTCAAACCTGCAACAAACTAAAACAAGGAACATGCAGGTAAGTATTTCAGCTATTGATTCTTGCTACACTTTGGAAATGCTGAAGTACAGCATGACTGTATATACACTCTGAACATGATCTCATTTTGTTCACACTATCAACACCTTTACATATGTTATCTGAAGATCCATTTCTTTTTTAAAGAACATCCTGTATACAATCCTTCAATGAGTCTGCTCCATCATTCCCAGCAGAAAGAGAAGCAGGGAGGCATGCAAGTAAAATCTGAAATCTATAGGTTTTGGTGTTTTGGGATTTAAAGAATATTAGAAAATATGCTTCCATAAAGTCTCTAAATATTCTGGGGAAAAAACATTTGTTAAATAGGATTAACTAGGAACTTCAGTGGTGCACCACCAAAGATGTCATTTTATAGGACAGAAAATGTATTAACAGTCATAGTAATCTTTATGCACACCTAAGTTACTTGAGAGGCTATATAATGTGTAAACCAAAATTGTATATATTTTGTGCTGAGTGTTTATGTTTCTTAATTATTCTTTCTATTCATTAAAGCATTTGGAAGCAACATCTACTGGCAATTCTCTCTCAACATATTCTTGTGTGATTCTGAAGTATCAGAGAATATTCAATCTGGTTTTCATCTGAATAAACTGCACAATTGAGACTTCTATACCAGACAAGCATTATCAGCCTGCAAGCTCAGTAAGAAAGTGGATCTCTCGATTGTGGATCTCCCAAAGTTACAAGTCTTCCTATGCTACTCCTTTTTTGACACAACTTTATCTTCCTTAAGAGTTTCTGTGCATCTCTGGTGTGTTTTCCCATCCAAGTTTCTTTTTCTTTTAGGATACTATGGAGCCACTTACTACCTTGAACAACTGGTTATTTCTAACAAATACAGAACATTCAATATGGACTTGCTGTAACTCCTCTTAAGTGTATACATGTCTTAGAAAAGACCATTTATCTCAGCATAACAGCTGGTCATTACTGACCAACATCAAGGTCATTAGACTGGCAGGTCAAAGTTACATTGCTAAAGTGAAAATCTTTTAGTTCACTAAATAGTGAAAAGATCATGTCCATTACTTGCAGTGAACAAAACACTACACAAGGCCAGACAGCTTATTTTCAACACAGCAGCCAGTGAAAGAATGAGAAGTCACTGCAGCAGCCAGTATTGCAAGGGAAAGGAAAGAAGTGTACTATGTTTCAAGTACTGCACTCCTGATATTTGACATTTCTGTACTCGATACTGGCTTGCACACACAGATTTGTCTAATGATTATGCTGCTTCACTTCTGCACACAAGCAGAACAGCATGCACCTGAGCAGTTGGAAAGGCAGCATAAAACTATTAACATTTTAGATTCAAAGTCTGATGTAAATGTAGATCTAAGTCTGTCAGTACAAGACTTCAGATCCAAAAGGCTTAAGACCCTCTGTCAGTCATCACAGCCATGGCATAAACCCCAGCCCAATGAAGTAACACATGCTTTATTTATAAAATTGTGTCCCATAGGTGGAACAACAACAACAAACAAAAGTCATTACAAGAACCCAGAAAGAATAAACTGTTACTGCAGATCCTATTTCCCTTCACCATCACCCCTGCATGCAAAGAGCACTCCTACTACGGGTGTCAATTCCTCCAGTCACTTGAACTACACAGGTAAAGAAAGGGGTGTGTCGATAAACCACACGGGAGGCCCATTAATTCATACACAGATAAGAAAGTATCCTCTTCTTTGGAATAATAAATTCTTCTATTCAGAACACATAAATAAAATCACACATATTGGCAAGTCATTTGGTTTTTCACATACTTTTTATAAAGCATCGTTATCAAAGTTATAAAGAACTTGCAATGGCCAGCACTGAGAAGCACTGTTTATAGAGTTTACTGTCATCTTGAGAGAATGAAGAAATAAGAATGAAATTACTTGCATCAGGAGAGTTGCAGCTAAATCATCCAATACCCACACTTCCACATAAATTATCTACTGCCAAGCTATGGAATTCCTGTTTTCCTTTCAACCCAGAAGGCTTCAATCACCAAAAAACTCACACTTCACATATGATTAACATTCTCATTAGCTTCAAGGGACAAAACTGTTTGGGATCTAAACTATTAGTTTTACTGGCAACAAAATATGCTGTCACTTCACAAATTAAGTTGCAGTACAAACAAAAACCCCCACAGAACTAGTAAACATCTATCTTCAAAAAATATTCACAACACATTCCTGTATCAATTTTCACTATTGTACAGGCTAAGACCTAAAATCCAAACGTAATGCCCCCCCCCCCCTTCTATCCTGGGCTTCCAAAGTTATGAAAAAAACAACCAAAAACACACTTGTGCATAGGCACTGTGCAGCAACTCTGCTGCCTCAGTCCCATGACATTTGCACACGTATGTCAATCAACACATACATCATCAGGGTCAGAACTGCTACTGTCCCTCCACAGACACACAGAAGAAATTATATGACCATGGACAACAATCAGCAACCACAAACAAAAAGCAGCAGAGTTGGCTAAGAGTGCATCAGGGAGTCTAGAGGCCATGTGAGTTCAGAGAAGCACTTAATCAGTCAGACACAACTTTCCAAGTCTCCGGAGTACTCTCCATGTGAGGGTACAGCAGTACCTCGTTTTAAAGTAACAAGCCCATACCTAAAACAAATATTTCAAGGTGGTTTTGTCTGATGATGAATAACACTAAGCAACTTATTTTAAAACAGAATGCTATATCACTAAGATGCTAGAGAAAACAGGAGAAACAGCCAATTGCTCTTCACTAAAAACACTTGCCCATGTTCACCATGGATTTTAAATTCAGCCATTTCACGAGGTTTAACATGGTAAGACAGAGTAAGTGAAAGAAACAGTAAAACCTCTTCAACTGTTTCCCTTGGTGGTTTTGGGTTTTAATTCTTTCTTATTTATAATTGTAACAAAAACAGTGCAAAATACATGCTTATTATAGAGGCAAGAAGTTCCTAAACAATTGCCCAGGCTCAGGCGTACTTCTTGGTTCTGAAATCTGAAAGTAAATGTCTTTTAAACACCGACTGCTGTTGCAGTGCAATTTGACGGAATGCTACTTCAAGACCATAACTATTCACTCAGTACAAAAATCCAAAAAAAATTTCTGGAAGCAATAAAGTCTACTAATATCTTTTTTATGTTTTTATTATGTACATTTCTGTCCTATAAAAAGATAATGGCTCCTGTGTGGATACCTCACATTCAGTGGATTTCGCAATCTGTTCATAAACTGGTAATAGTCTATGCGTGGTTTTTTTACTTGCAAAAATAATTAGTAAAATTATCCTATTACTAAAAGCAAGCATTAGTGGCAAGAAATGTATACTGCAACTCCAACACTCGCTCCCTATCCTGAAAAGTTATTCCATTTCCGTTCCCAGACAAAGCTGGTATTTTCGTGCGTACTGAAATGACCATACCGCAGACTTATCGATTCCTCGCTCTTCTCCGATATGAAATCTCCAAAGAAGCGAGTCCGAAAGAAAGAGAGAACAGATTCGACCCGTCTCTAATTGCATGCCTAGCTACGTCTTTTACTTACGATTTACCTGAACTCCTTTTCCTCGTCCTGTCCTTGCTCGGGAGGCAGGGCCGCCTCCTAACTCCCTCTTTTCCCTCCAAAGCCAGAGCTCGCTGAGCTGCGGGGAGGCGTCAGTCCTCCCTCCCAGGCCCGGAGGCTCTTGCTGTCGGTAACCCGCACGGGGCCGAGGAGCCCCGGAGTCATTGTGCTGCGGGAGCCGACCACAGCTGTCAAGGCGCAGCGCAGCTCGCCCCGCCGGCGGGGAGGAGGGGGAGGAGGGTCACAGCCCAGCGCCGCGG
>VYZP01050010.1:12230-27000 GCA_013400635.1 Hypocryptadius cinnamomeus
GGCGGTTCCCCTCTGCTCCGAGTGACAGTCGGAAGTGGCGGCGAGGCTCGGTTCGCCCCGCCACTCGGGAGTGCCGAACTCCTGGCAGAGTCGGCGGGAATGCGGCCAGGCCGGGGCCTGCGTCCTAAAGCGACGCGCAGCCAGCGCAGCGCGGGTCCAACACTTCAGTGCTTGAGACTCTGCGCGGTTTAATGGTGCGCTGAGTTTGCCCTATGAGGAGGTGGTTTAGAATAGATACATTAAATTTATGGTATGTTTCTGGAAGCTGGCTAATCTCTGGTCATCTTCATGATACCTCGGTTGTGATGTGTGTAATGTATTCCCCCCTTGAGGAGGAAGAGTGCACCATGTTGGCTATTCAAAACTCTTCCACGTGAGGATGGTTTTGCAAGAAATTGCTGGTCTATTTTATCTGGCTGAGTTTTATCAGTGATAGCAGTGTAGTGTTTGAGGCTCTAGTTTGAATAGGTGAATTTGCCTCAATTGCAAAATACTACTCTGAAATGTAATACTTAAAAATTATTGTCACATCCTATTTCAAATGATCCATAGGTCACCCATTTTAAGTAAGGTAGGTCTTTGGTTTTGCCTCTCTTCAAAAATTTACATGCTGTACTCATTCACTAAATGGGTAGTTTCCTAAAAAAGGTCGATTCTTGACAGACCTGGAATTCTGTTAATTACTGGAAAAAAATACTGTTTGTCTTAGCACTGGTGTTTCCTTTCTTTACCAGTCTCTCCTTAGGTGTGTGTTGGTGCTTCAGTTAGTTCATCCAGTCCTTCCTTTCTTCTCCATTAAATCATTTCCTACTAAAATGTCATTGTCCATTCTTCCTGATTCCATACTGATTAGGCAATCTAAATCCAGCTACTTTCCACCTCAGCTGTTTTCTTTTTATTGTCTACTGACAGTTCAGTTTGGTCAATAATGACCAAATCATTATTAAAAACTGAGACTTAGCTCATAACTAGTTTAACCTTTTGTTTAGCTGCAACTGTTCAGGACATTCCTCATTCCTGAGTATACAGGAGTTATTGCAGTTTCATTCTGTTACTATATTCAGCCAGCATTTTGACAACAGCAAAGGAAAGCATTTTTATCCTTTCCTTCCTCTCTTGACTTCCCAAGATAATTAAGGTTGCTTCTTTAAAAAATCCCTGTCCTGAAATTGAACACAGTGTTTTATTTTAAAGCTACACAGACATACTTGTTTCATCTTTTTGATGAATTGTTATGGGCACACTAATAAACTAGACTGCAAAAATTATTTTTACTGGTAAATTTAAAATAGTATGTGGTTTTATTAAAGCCTTGTCCACTGACAGAACAAAAGTAGGAAGACCAATGGTTCTGATTATGTGTGTGGTCTTCATTTGCTACATGGTTTTATGCAATAAATCTATAGGAAGCTCAATAAACAAAAATACAAAAAATACTTGCTCCTTTTGCTACATCTCCTTGTGCTTCATGCCTCTATCGTTTAGCCATTTTTAAATTTTCATTAATGCTTTAATTCCAGTTTAACCCATTTTGTTGTACATTTGGTGAAGGGCAGGGAGGGGAAGGCATATGGGGAGCAGCTGAGGTCACTTGGTCTGTTCAGCCTGGAGGAGTCTGAGGGGACACCTCACTGCAGTCAACAATTTCCTGGTGAGGGGAAGAGGAGGGACAGGCACTGATCTCCTGTCTGGTGCCCAGTGACAGGACCTGAGGGACCCGAGAGAGTGGCCTGCAGCTGTGCCAGGGGAGGCTTAGGTGAGATATCAGGAAAAGGTTCTTCACCCAGAGGGTGGCTGGGCACCAGAACAGGCTCCTCAGAGCAGGGGTCACAGCGCTGAGCTGGGTGAGTGACAGAGTTCAAGAAGCTTTGGGACAATACTCTTGGGCACAGGATGTGACTCAGGATTTTCTGTGCAGGGCCAGGAGCTGCACTCAGTGATCTTTGTTGGTCCCTTCTAACTCAGAATATTCTATGATTTTATATTTCATACACACATAAAGTGCCATTAGATCTCTGCATCCAGAAAATCAACTTGTTTAGAGTTGGACAGGGAAGTACATTATTTGCCTATAATTCTATCTAACATTTATTTTTATTTCTTGGTGAACCAGTTCTGTAAATATGTAGTTATGCCATTTCTTCTTTGTGAGATTTTATCTCTTACATTCTAGCTGAGAGCCCTAGAATGTTGCAAACCTTTCTTAGACTGAAATAACTAAAATACTTCTGAATCTGTAGACATTGACTGGAGTGGTTTTAGTTTGAGAGGCACATTGTCTAATTTGAATTGCAGCTGTACTGCAAGTAAAATTGAAACTTAGGTTGTGTTTCTTTTTTTATAATTTATGTGTCAGATTATGTATAAATATTGGTGAAATCTGTGACAAACTAGATTCAGTGCCTGTATCTATACCAGAGGAATAATTAAAATTATATTTAAAACACGCTTTATGTTACTGCATGTAGAATCAGCTGGGTTGGCCTCGTGGGAGACTTAAGATCTTTTTATCTGCAGAACAGGTATTGCAGGCTTTGCCTCTCTGTGAGGTCTCAGCTGTTATCTGAAAAGGAGTGTCACTCAAACAGGGACAAGTTACTTCAAGGTGTCTCATGTGGTTATACAGCCTGCAGAGCTGACATGTCCTGGAAGCAGCTCCTGACCCATGTCAGCCTGGCAGTGAGTCACACAGGCCAATCACGGTATGAATTTTCTCTCATAGATACTTATCTGCAAGAGATACTTTAATGAGGGTGAGATCTAACACACTGTTACAGCTCATATTTAAATCTCAGTAGAAAAACTGTGTGTCATCTGCATGCCAAATTGTCCTTACAGAAGATGTATTTTGTAAGGGACGTAAAGGAGAGTGCTACTTAGTCACTCCAAAAGGTAATTTCTTTTGAAGGAAAGTTTGCAGTTTCCAGACTGGTTACATCTTCCCCAAGCGCTACCTTCTGAGGTTTTTGTTTATAGGGAGTCTTCATTGTGTGATCGAGTTCCATAGCTGTTTTGTAGATTGGGTATGCAGGACATGCAAGGGAACATAGACCATAGGCTGTTCTGGACAAAATTTCTAATGCATGGCAGACTGGGATGGAGAGAGTTGGACTTGATAGTCCATCAGGATCTCGATAGTCTCTTCCAGCCTTCGGTTCCTAAGCGCATTTGTGATGCAGATAGTTGTCCAGTGACCTGGAATGAGAGAGCCTATTCATTTCTGACAAACAGCCTTCAGATAGTAATGTCTTTTCATAACAAAAATGAGCAAAATAATGGCAGAGATATGAAAGGCTTGCATCTTGTCACCAATTCCCTTGAACCATTTGATTCTGCATGCGTAAAAGCATCGTAATCTCCGTGTGTGTGCATGGATACACGCAGCCATGTGCGTGAGAAGGCTCAGAAAAGCATGTCAGAGTTGTACCAGAGGAAAGGTAGCTGGCTTTTTGAGTAGAGTACTGCTTATTGATCATAAAAGGTAGCTTCTCAAATACAAAGAAGTTGATGGAATGGGGTTTCTTTACTCATCGACATACACCGATACGCTTTTTGATTGTTTATTATACTTCACTGGTTTCTGTACATCCTATATATGCAAAACTAATTTTAACGTGTTTTCTGTATCTAAAAGCCAAGATGAAAAGAGAACAAATTAGTTTGTTAGAAACAAAACTCAGTCCTTTCCCTTCTTCCCTAAATTGTACAAGCAGATGTTTTTACTACTACAAGTGATTTTTTTCAGAATTAGTTCTAAAGGAAATAAAGAAACCCCTTAAGATGTTTTTAACACTAGCATTATTCTCAAAGTCAACTATGCTTGCGTACTTTTTTTGTAAATTTTTACGAAGTTATTATTTGAACTTGTTAATTTATTCCACTTCATCTGCACAAAACTGTGTGCTTGTTCTGCCATTTATATGAACAAAATTTCTGGTTAAAATCTTGAAACCTATCTTTGGGTCTGGTGGGAAAAAACAGACATGGGAACAGAAAGAGTGGACCACTTTCCTACAGATTCGAAAGTTGCTGATTATGTTTTCCAATCCTATGAGTAATAATTGTCTAATTAATTACAGATAATACTTTTGAGTTCTACTATGGTTCTACCTCTGTTACAACCTTAGTAGTTTTTTTCTTTTTTTAATCTATTCTGGATAAGAGCATTTGTGCAGATTCTAAAAAAAACCCAATCTGGTCTTAATATTTTCATCCGTAAAACAATCCAGGCCATTCATAATTATACATGCAGATAAAATGGTCATAACATCAGAAAGGGATTAACCATGTACAAAGATTAGGTTAATAAAGGAATAATTAGGATTAGGGGCCAATCCTGCAATAGGATCATACATATGAATTTGTCATATGTTTCGCTGTTATGTATTGCTTAACAATAACTCAAAAGTACAACAGCTCTGTCGGTGCTGCTGGGGTAGTTATATGGTTCTCCCTGTCCTCCTTTTCTCAAGCCCTTGGTACCATTTATGACTAAATTATTAAAATATGACTAAATTATTAAAATAGATCAAAACAGAGAACCATTAATTCTTGTTTCAGCAGTGCCAAACACAAACGTGAAGTGTAAAACTCAGATGAAAAAAGAAGAGCTGTCTATGCCACTGTTATTATCTATTTAGCATGGACAGACGTCTTTTTCAGTTGGTCTCCTGTGTCTGAGCTTGCAGCATTTCTTAGATTGTTTCTCTTTCATGCCACAGCTCCTTCTTAAGCAGCTTTAAAGTTTCAGGTTCCTTCTGTCATGACGTTGGCTCTTGCTAGGGGGCTTCATTCTGAGCTGGAAGGAGTTGTTCATTCTTGTCCTTCTTGGAAGGTTTTTATCAAAAACTGACTACATCATCTTAGTATTTCAACTTTATACTTAAAAATATTAAGACGTCTTACTGCAACTCTAACTTCAAGATAGAATGTCGGGGGAAAAAAGAGCCATATACTAAAACCAGCAAAGATTGTAGTGGTAGTCTCCCATGTAGTCATCAATGTCAGTCTACTTGCCTCCAACAGTGAAGTTCCATCATACATTTCTATCTGGGCCCTTTTTTTATCTTAATGACCTGGTTCATTCCTCCTCAGAGCCAAACTCGTGCTGAATCAGAAGCCCTGGGTGCAGTGCACAAGCCACGTACACCACGGCAGCAGCAGTGACCAGCATCCACAACTCTGCTGTCGGAGTGACACAGCAGGAGTGTGCTCCTGGAGAGGCTCCACGTGCCTGGAGGAGGTGAGAAAGCTCTGAGATTGTCATGATTCCAAATAGATTCTGTTATCTTGAGGACTGATCCTGAACTGTCACTCAACTAAGAAAGAATTCTCAGTATCAAGTCCAATTAGTAAAAATACATTTGAAATTACGTATGGAAATCTAAACTCCTTTGTAGATAAACCAAATAAACCAAGTACACTGAGGAAAAGAAAGGTCACTTTCTTGAGATCCAAGTGATGGCAAAAGAGGTGGCTTTTCAGAAAACAGTGACCACTGTGAATCAGAAGTAAGCAATAATTAATGTCAGCACAATACATTGGGACTTGTTGCCTCACTGTCATGAAAGATTTGTCACCCATGGATGGTGTATAGCCAGTTTATTCAAGTTGCTAGTAATATGATGCAGCACCTATGGAGCTTGCCTTGTATTTTTTCCCCTGTTGTTTTTCTGCATTAAGATACACTGTTCTTACTGAAAGAGCTACACTGTATATAGATTGTGGATTCCTCATAGGTTTTCTTCTGTTTTAACTTTGTCACAGAAGCTGTGAGACCTAAGATGCATCAAGTAAGGACCAACTCTTCAGAACTGAAAAAAAAGGAATAACTTTTGCAGTAGTTGTATTTCCAGTGCACAAACCTCAATATTATTTGGGCCAATAAATCTGGGATGCAAATAGAAAGTCAGATGGAAAACATTACAGTGATTGTTCTCAGGCATTAAAGAAAATAACCCAGAACTTCTATTTCAAAAAATGACATCTGTAGCTTACTCTATTTTCATGCTTTTCAAAACATCAGAGATGTCAACTGTTTAGCAAGCAGATTCTGACATAGGCTGTGCTCTTTTTAATGCTCTTTTTCACTGTATGTTGCATGTGGTGTATTTATATTTTACAGCTATATTGCAATGGTGTTGGATGGATTAATATTTATTTACACTGAGATAAAACTCTTTTGAGTAATTAATGGGAACCAATTTCTCTTTAGCTATTGAAGACCCACACTTAGTTTTCAATAAGTGCAGAATTTACCTTTTGCATCAGTGTGGGAAATCAGACAGGAGAAGATGGATTTCAATAGTTACTGGTCCAGCTCAAGATATATATTGATACTGCAGATACCCAAATATTTAGGAGTCTCTCATTCTGCATTAAAGAAATGATCATATGTTGTGGCCCATGCATTTCCCTTTGTCATCTCTCCATTCAATTTGGTATGGCAATGGTATGAATGTAATTGTTAAATACAAGTCGAGGGGAGGGAGTGCTTAATGGGCAAAGTTTGCTCTTAGGAACTGTATTAGTGTGGTTTGGTATTGGGCAAATTTCTGATGTTTGCAAACCAGTTAGCATGCAGGAAGGAAATGGTGAGTAGATTTATGGTTATGAAGAAGTAATTGTTTACTCCTCTAATTTCCCAAATCCTATCAAAAAAATAATTTGATTGAAATGTGAAAATTTGAAACATGAAAGCTGTTATTTATTAGATAGTTTGTGAATAGTTGTGTGGGGAAAATGGAGTTTTTCCATGGGATGTGTGCAGAAGATTTGAGATTATTTTTTTCAATGTTGTATGTTTTGACAAGAAACTCAGTCATAAATATATGCATACCTGGGGTGGATAGCTTTTAGGAAGTCTTTATTCCTGTGTATTACTACTCTTTTTTTTTTTTTTTCTGCTCCCAGAAACACTTTTCCTGATTCCTGCACCCAAAATTGAAATCTACCACTGAAATCAACAAAAAAGAAATGATAAAATTTTTTCTTATGGTTAACAAACAAGGTCAAACAAGACTGTCCAGGTATTATGAGCATGTAGAAATTAATAAACGGACAATGCTGGAAGCTGAAGTAATCAAAAACTGTCTCTCCCGTTCAAAGGATGAGGTAGGTTTTGTAGGTTTTATTTTATCCACATCTCACACCTTTCCTATTGATAATTCTGAAATCTATCAGTGTCCATCACGGGTCATTATCTCATTTGTACCCACAATATAAAAGATTGCGTTTCTAGATTGTGGGTTCAGTCAGTTGGACTGTTATTCTGTATTGAATAAATGTTTTTCTTGAGGCTTACATAGATTTTGGAGTTCTGTGTATCATTGTCATGAAGATTCCTCTTCTTTGTTTGAAGAAGCTCAGAAGTCATGAAAAACTCATTTTTATTACTGTTATTACTGGTTTTACTGAGATATTACAGTTTTGCCAGGAGGTAGAAGGTAGAGTACTGACAGCTCCAAGTTTAAACTTAGGGTAGAGGATTCCAAATTATGAAAACATTATCTAAAGCACAAGGGAGTTTGGAAACACAAATTTTTAGGCCTCTGTATTAGACATCTTTATTCAAAAGATGTGTTTACGTGTTCTGCAAGAAAGTCAGAAAACATAGAAGTTGAGAAATTTTTTGGGTGAAAGTTGAGATTTTCATTGCTCTCTGTAATTCAATCGTTGGTTCTTTAAGAAAAGCACCAGACTTTTGCACATTGACTTGAATTAGAGGAGAAATATGGGATTGGACAGTGAATGAAGTTTATTTGTTTCTGTTCTGAAGTCAGCTTCTTTACTTTTCATTAATGTTTTGTGTTCTTGCACAGCACTCCTCACATACTTCATTCTAGGAAACCTCAATCAAAATAGCAGTTCCTATAAGTCCCTTAGTTCGCAGCTTTGACAGTGGCTGAAGACAGGAACGTCTTCGTGCTGCTCCTGCCAGGGCATTCCCGAGCGCAGGAGCTGCGGGCGCTGCCGCTGCCATTTCGGGCACCGAGCGGAACGACGCCGAGAGAAAAGGCGGCGGCATCTCCTCTAGCGGCGTGAAACGGCGCCATCTCCTGGCTCCCTCCCCTTGGGAAAGACGTGTTCATTCCCCACTCGGTCTTGAAGTCTTAACATTTTTAATTTTTACATTAAATTGTTGATACTTTTTAAAATAGGAAAATTACCTTTAGGTCTCTTTTTAAAAGGGCTTGCAAATGAAAATTGTGGGAAAGTATTGGGTGCCTTTATACCACCAAACAAGTCACTTCAGTTCTGCATGTTTCAGTTTTTCCATTTAAAAAGTGGTGGCATGTTTTCTGCCAGCAGATGAAAAGTGTGCTGTAACAGTTACTGTACTACATTTCTTTCAAGTTAAAATTGATGAATCTTGGGAAATCCATGTTCACTGTGGGTCCTACGAACCTGAAAGCTCAGGTCCTTTGAAAATGTGCTTTATACTGTTGTATGCTTAAATGGCAGCTGCTATATTTGACTCATTTTGCTTCTGCCTAGTGCTCTTTTGTTGAGTATAAGGACTTCAAGCTGGTGTACCGACAGTATGCAGCCCTCTTCATAGTTGTTGGCATCGACCAGACAGAGGTAAGAAATTACATACCCTCTTGCATTGAATGTTTATAGTGATTATCACAGGCTAGAGCTCAAGTCTTCATCCAGTATGGAATTTTTAATAGCAGTAAGAGAATTTCAAAGAGTCATTGTAAAAAAAGAAAAACAAAAAAAAAAAACAAAACCAAGCCAAACAAACAAATCCCTTCCCCCCAGAATTTTTTATTTCTGTGAAGTAAGAGAGATATAAAAGTGAGTGTGCTATTGTGCTATGTTTGACTTTGGTCTTTAGCAGTAGAATGAACTGTTACCATGAGATAGTCTTCCTGAGCCTTGTACTGATTCTGCACTAATTTATGTGAGGTAGAGTTTCTCAACAAATGTTAGCATTACAGGCAGGTCAGCTGTCTCATCTGTGGTGACTTCTCTCTGTTTTTAATGTCCTTGACCAAAGAAAAAATTCCCGTACTGTCAGCTATAAATATGCCAATTTATTTTGCTTTTCAAAAAGGGAAAAAAAAAGGAAGGTATCTGAAAGCTGACAAGTACTGTTATTTCATATGTTCAGGTTGCACCTGGGAGGCCTTAATGTTTGCATTGATAACTAGTTCTCAGAAATTAATTCAGCACTTACTGTTGGAGACATTAACAGGGTGCTGTGGAAGGTAGCTGCTGCCTACCACAGTATCTTCAAGTCAGGGTTATCATGGCAGGCAATTTGGGACAAATTATTTTGGCTTTGCTACAGAAATCGCCCAGCAGAGGCTGGCTCTGTGCTGCAGCTGGCTGGTGTGACTTCAGCATGGGTAAGCTTAGCCTAGTTAGCTGTGTGCCCACAGAGCTGAGCTGGGAGGGGGTGGGACAAGGGCTGCAGTGGGATGGCAGCAGCCGGGCTGAGGGAATCCTTTGGCTGTTAGAGCTGCTCTGTGTGAGCCCAGAGCTTCTGCCCTGAGCATTGCCCAGCTCTCAGCACCTCAGCTGCGTGACTGCATGGCCTGAGCAGAGGGCTTACTCTGTTGGCTAGTGGCTTTTCATTCACAAACTGAGTTAACACAAAGAATACTGTTACGTTTTCTAGATGTTGATTTAATATTCAGTTGGTTTTAATTTCAGAATGAGATGGCAGTATATGAACTAATTCATAATTTTGTGGAAGTTTTGGATAAATACTTCAGCAGAGTGGTGAGTGAGACACTGAATCTGTTATGAAACATTTTTTCTCTCTCAGAACTTTGGTGGAAGTGTCATTTCAGAGAATAAATCAAAGGATAAAAATATTTAATATTTTAGAATTTTGATAAATATTATCACTGTAGGGAAAGGCAGTATGAGCTGACTTTTCAGAGAAGTAAAAGCATACATGGGTTATAAATTATCAGACAAGGAATAGCAGAAATATTTCTGTTAGAAAAGCATGGATTTATGGGTTTTATGGGGTTTCTTTGGGTCATATACTCTTAAATTAGCCATGGGCATTTTATATGTTTTAAAGAAATAAAGAGTGTTTATTTTGCAGTTCTTATGCACTTTACAGCATTACATTCCCCAAATGAACTTCATTCATGATTAAGATGGTGTAAGCATGAAGCAGGAAACTGACATCACTCTCAGGGAACAAGATCAGAGGAATGGAGCAAAAGAAACCTCAAAAACCAGTCTATACTTGTACTCTCCATATTGTTGTCAGAGAGCAGTGGATATCTGATAAAACAACAATTATAGAGATAGTAATTTTGTTAAGGATTCAATATCACACATGGCTCCATTTAAAATGACACTGTTCCTTTTGGTGGTGAGATTTTTTTGCTTGCCTATTTTTACAAAATTTGAGAATGCAGCATTGTAACTCTGGTTAGAACATTTGCTATTTAATATAGGGTTTGTAATAATCTTGTTACAAAAAAAAAATTGACTAGAATCATACTTTGGCACAGTTTCAGTTAACCTCTGCTGAAATGTGTTGGATATCCCTCTCGGAAAAGAGGACTGGATAGTTTCCTCTGTAGTCCATGTACTTGAGGGTACTACACTGGTAACTGTACATACAAGATATCAGTATGCAGGGTCTATAACTGCTTTCCCAGTTCTAGTACCACAGCAGGCATGGCAGAGCTCCCTTTGTGAATTCAAGGACATGCTTGAAAAAGTCATCTGCACCCTTCACTGTTTAGATGCTTGGCAAATCTTTTAGGCTGTTATCTCAACTGACGTCGCCCCAGCCCATGGAAACTGCTGGTACTAAGTATATCACTCTCTGACTGCACTGAGCTCAGAATTTCTCTTAAAATTGCTGACTGTAGTCCCAACCTAAGCAGTGATAACCAGGAATGGGATTAGATCTCAGCAGCACAGGAATGTACAATAAAATTTAGTCACATCTTATTTGTCTGATTGAGCTAATAGTTGCCAACCACCTCTCAAATTTTATTCAATTAAAGCAGAGCAAAAATAGATGTAGTTCTTATATACATAAATGTACTATGTATATAATCCTTTGACCACACATATAACCCAACCACTGCTAGCTGTTGGAAATTTGCTGAGTTCATCATACCAAGAGGGTTTTTTTTTTTATTTTCCATAGCATTTTGGGTTTGAGACAGAGGAGCCTAAAAGGGAGGTGCTAAAAGAAATCTCATGCCATTTGATGGTTCTGGTTTTAATATCATATAACACAATAAACGGCAGAGCACGAAGACAAGGGCTGTAATTCTAGCTGGGGTTTCTGGCAGTAACCACAGAGCAAGAAAGTATAAATCTGTACTTTTACAGATTACTGTTTAGGATTTGCAGAATTTTAGCAGAATCCCAAATTATGATGATGGCAACAGAGGCAGAACTCTGGGAAAGGAGAGAACATGTGTCCCACTCTAGAAGGACATTTTGTCATCTATTATTTTTAGACTTGAGAGCTTTAAACATTCTCACGTACTCTATTTTTATCTAATGGAGTTTACAGAGCTTGAATTCAGATATGAGAACAAACATTAATGGAATTAGGGGGAAAGCTTTCAAAGTTGCTTGTGAGATGTAATTCTGAGTCCCCTTCACTTTTATATGGCTACCCAAGAAAAATTCTGCATACTGGTCAGAATTCCAATGTCTCCAACTACTTTTTAATGCTGAGAAAACTTAAACTGATCGGGCCCTTAAAATGCAATTTCTGTGATGCATTAAAAACTTCTAATTGAAGAATGGCAGAGTCACTCAGCAGAGGCCTGTAGACTAGAACTAGTCCAGTTTAGATCATCTTTAGACCACAGAAGTAGTAGCAATTTTATCAGTAAAACCTTACCAGCTTTACTCTGCCTTAAAACCAGGTTTAGATCATGAATGAAAACCACATTATCAAACTAAATTCTCTAGGTAGCAGGTGAAGATTCCCTCTTTTAGTAGAGACTGGGGGGTCTCTACCTAACTCAGTAAGATCTTAAATGCTAAGGCTGGGATTAATTCTTTCTAAGTTTAGCTATTTAACTGAGGCACCTAAGTTAGAAAGTTGGTCATCCTAAGCTCTCTTTACTGGCAGTGGAGGCCGATGAGTATCTCGAGAAAGTGAGTCATGCCTCGAGTGTGCCGAGTCAACTGGTGAAGATCCCCATCTCTTCTGCTGACTGCAGAGACCATGAGGGCTTCTAACTCACACATTTTGGTTAAATGAGTAATACTGCTTGGGGTAAATCCAAAAATAGAAGGGAAATAGTGACTACATGAAGAATTGTGCTGCTGGGGCTGGAGAATACTTAGAAGTGCTAAGGGTCCAAAGCTTGGAGTTGCCTTTCCTTTCCTAATATATGCAGCCACTACCACAGCCATGGGTATATACAGTATCTAGATTTTGCAGAAATTATCTGCAGCAGCAACTTTAACTGTGTAAACTTGGCATTAACGTCCTGGTTTTGCAGGAGGAGGAAGAGAAGGGCTGGAACTGCCATGATTAGAGCTGCTGGTTTTCCACCCACTCACTCAGATGGCACTGCCCATATTCATATTGTTATTTGTAGGTGACCTCAGTGAATTTTTTAAAGTAAAACATTAGCTTTGATTACAGAGACAGATAACACATGTAAAGCAAAGCAATGTTGCAGAAAAGAGCCTGACATTGTCCAGTCCAGAACAGAAATCTGAATCACTCTAAAATTTTCTATCATTATTTTGAAGACTTTCTTTATGCTTTGAAGGGATGTGTTATGTTTAATGATTATGAGATGAGATCATCTGAGATAAGAGATCAAACTCTAACTAATGGCTATCTATCTCTTTTCCTTGCAGAGTGAATTAGATGTATCCTTTTCAGTATCAGAAATCCATTTGTTATCACTTTTTGGTGTATGTTCCAGTTCATACTGTCTTCATAGCACTGACTGTCACTCAAGTCAATAGAGATGTTCACTAGTTTTGTACTTGGAGTAAGTAGCACAATTTTGGCACCTTTCTGAAAGCATAGCTGATGTTCACATGGCTCACCTATTTAAATCCTCCATCATTAAGATAAGCCTGGTTCCATTTAAAGTAAGACACAGAGCTTGCTTTGAGAGAACTAAATAAATAAAAAGTTAAATTCATGGGGAATTTTCAGGCTTAAGTAGTTTAAAATTTCATGTCGAGTTACAATAAGATAGCTATTGAAATTACTGTGATAACTGAATGTCACAGGTGTGTCTTAAGCCAAATAGCAGCATTATTTGTAAGATTATGTTTTGTAAGATTTGTAAGATTATGTTTTTATGATTACTTCATGAAAGCAAGAAGTTAGTTTTAGTTTCTTTGGAAGGAGGGAAAAACGTGGGAGGAGAATATTTAGGAAACCAGGTGCTAACTTTTCCCACTTCTCCCCTTACACTGCTGTATTTTCATGCATATGTTTTGCACGGTATTAATTAAAAAATTATTTCAAACTCACCCAAATACAAATACTAAAATGCAGTCCTGAACAATTAAACATAAATAGCAAGTAAATAAAACACAATACTGGAAAAATTAAACCAGGAGAATGTAGCACAGTCTTCCTTCTCAGTTCTTCCAATTCCACTGTTGACTCTACTCCAGCAGTTCTTATGCTTATATTTGTTGTTGGTTAAATGCAGATGTGCTGGTACAAAGAATTTCAGTTACACACCTGAAATACAGTTGCCATCTTGCAATCAAGTACTGTCAGGTAATTTAGTTTATTTATGAATTACCAGTTATGAAGAACATAGAAAAAGTCTGTAATTTTTCTTGTTCTTACTCCTTTATTGAAAAAGGAAAAAACAAAACAAAAAACAAGAGGAAATAATTAATTTCACTTTTGAAAAATTTTTAAAACTTGCTGCATGCTGTAACTCTGCCTCATTTGCTGACCATATATATATATATATATATATATTCAGTATATATACATACACTCACACATACTGTCCATGTTTCCTTCCTGAAATTTAGAAAATGCTGTGGTGTTAGTAAAACACCCTTAAATTCACTGATACTATGAAAGAGCAGTAATGACACTCCAATGTGAAGGGACACTTAAGGTGTGTGAGCAATTATAGAAATACAGTTTTTGTATTCAGTTAGTTCTAATCCTGAACTATGTGTTCATGTATATGAACTTTGCCAAATTAGAGACTGACCTGACCTATTTAGTAATTACACATAAAAAGAATCCCCTATGTTTCTAGACAGTGTACTTTGAGCATGCAATTGCCTGATTATCTGAATCACTTGGTATACTGACTATTCTGAATTCTGCTGTCTCTGCTCAGCAATTTCCTACCAAGAGCTCTACACCTTGAGCTACTCCCATTAGTCCATTTAATGGCTGAGAAAGGCTGCTGCATATCATGGAATGGTTTGGGCTGGAAGAGACTTGAAAGGTCATCTAGTTCCAACCCCTTTGCCATGGGAAGGGAAACCTTCCACTAGACGAGATTGCTCAGAGCTCCGTCCACCCTGGGTCTTGAACACCTCCAGGGATGAGACATCTATGACTTCTCTGGAAAACTTGGGGTAGTCCCTTACCACCTTCACAGTAAAGAATTTTTTCCTAATATCTAATCTACATCTGCTCTCTTTCAGTTTGGAGCCATTTCCTCCTTGTCCTGTCACTACATGCCCTGGTAAAACATCCTTCTCCAGCTTTCTTGTAAGGCTCCTCTTTAGATACTGGAAGGCTCCAATTAAGTCACTCCTAAATAATCTCGTTTCTAGGCTGAATAATCCCAATTCTCTCAGTCTTTCC